>PVJL010017094.1:0-19180 GCA_004026885.1 Lyroderma lyra | reverse complement strand
GGTAGCGGGGGTAGGGTGATAGCACAAATGGTTCTATTCTAGGTGGGGGGCCCCTGCCACCAGGCGCCCTTCATAGTACAGAGGGGCAGAGAGGACCCGGGACCTCAGCAGCTGCTCAGCCAAGGAGGGCCACAGGCGTTTCGAGTGAAAATAGTGGCGATAGCTGCCCAGCTCTGAGCTGGGGCCCTGCAGGCATTTCACCCTCAAATCAATACGGATATAAGATCAAGAACCTTTCTGTTTCAGATAAGGAAAAAAAGCTCTTAAAGAAATAAAGCAAAACAAAATGTATAACATTGCCCAAAGCTAGTAAAAGGAAGGATTCAAACTCAGGTTTAACTCCACAGCTCATGAAAGGAGAGATCTGATGTAACCTAGTGGTTCCCACGTGGGGACAATGGGCAGTGTCTAGGAACATCCACAGTTGCCATGAGAGGGGGTGCTTCTGGCATTAAGTGGGTGAGGACACCCCACAGTGTCAGCAGCACTGAGCAGGGAGACTATAATGAACAAGGAAGAAGTCATATTTTATACATCCAGACCCATATGAACTGACACGGAAAGAACCAAGATTTTGCTGTCAGCGCTGCGGCCTGGGTTCGATTCCCAGTCAGGGAGCTACCCACATACCAAAAAGCAAAAAAAAAAAAAAAAAAAAAAAAAAAAAAAAAAAAAAAAAAAAAAAAAAAAAAAGGGACACACCACCCCCTAAGAAGTTCAAGTTGTCGCAATCAGCTGGAAAAATCATGGCTACTGTTTCCTGGGATATGAAGATGGTATCTTGCTGACTGATTACAAGGATAAGGGTGTCACAATAACTGGAGAGTACTATTCCAGTCTGCTGAAACAGTTAAAAGAATCTGTGAAGGAAAAACGAAGAGGAAAATGGACCAAAGGGGTGGTGCTTTTGCACAACACCACGCCCGTGCACAATGTTGTGTCGGCTACTCTTCACAACTGTGGCTTCCAAATGTTAAACCACCCTCCCAACGTTCCAGACCTGGCTCCATCTGATTATAATTTGTTTCCAAACATGAAAGCTTCAAGCGAAGAAATTACAGACAAAATATGCAATTTTAGCATATTTTGGGGGTAAAAACAAAACTTTTTCTCAAGGGTATAAATAAATTTATTGAAAGACCTGAAAAGTATATTGGGGTTAAGGGTGACTATATGGAAAAGGAAAAATAATAAGTAGTTATTTTATACCCTTCTCCCTTTTCATTCTGTGAATTTCTTGACTACCTCTTATATCATTGGTAGTTTCTCACATCACTAGTGTTCTTTGAAAACATGGCTTTTCATGGCAGTCCACATATTTATACTGAGTTAATCTACCATCATTCATGAACCAATTTCCTTGCTATTGGCCATTTAAACTGCTCCCAATTTCTGCTTTATAAATAATGTTGTCATGAGCATCTTTAGGCCCATCTCTAATTACTAATGTATCCCTAAGCATACCTTTTTAGAGATGTTATTATGGGGGTCAGAGAGCATCAAATATTTTTAAGGTTCTTGAAAACACACTACTATTGTTGAAAAAGCTTATTCCTTTTTATATTATCCTTCTGTCCATGCACTCATCAACCATGGTATTATCTTTTATTAACGTGTCACCTATTTTAAGTGAAAAATACAATCTTCTAAGGTTTTCTGTTCATAAACTTTTCCTTTGAAATTTTAGATTTGCAGAAGAGTTGCAAAGATAGTCCAGACATCTCCCACATGTGCCTCACCTGGCTTCCGCTAACATTATTGCAAGGGTTCACGTGTCACAACTGAGACATCAATGTTTCCACGTTACTATTAACCAAACTCCACATTCTACCCAGAGTTCAACAGTTTCTCCACTAATGGCCCTCTCCTGTTCCAAGATCCCACACTCATTTATGACACTTTCTAGAAGGTATCCCTGGTCCTTAAAATAACCTTGTAAACTAAGGCTTAACATTTCTATTTTGCTGATGAGAAGATAGAGGTTCAAAGAGGTTAAGTGATTTGCTAAAGTCATAGCTGATGAGTGGCACAGCGTGGATGCAGCCAACACCTGAGGGACTCCACATGTAGAACTACTCCTAGCATGCTTCCCTGACTGTCATCCCATCCTAAATCCCCCTGCAAACATGCAAAGGCTGGCCTCTCATTCTCCATTGACACACGAAGTGATCCAAGGCAAGGTAATCCGATGTGCATGATTAACTACCATGACAGAAGTAAATGGGCTTCCTTCCCTTCAAACAGCCACCTTGAGAAACTTTCAAAGTAGTATGCCATCTCATAACCTTTCTGGATGCATCCTCAGAAACTGCTTTCCAAAAATAAAAATCTTATACTGAGAAATACAGTCTGGTGACTTGGCAATAATAGTATCTCCTATTCAACCCAATCAACCCTCTTCCCCTTGGGCCTTCCACCTATTCACCACTGAATGACCTCTGGCTGGGTGGATGGCACTCTAGGAGAGTCCCTCACTATCCTCAACTCCTCATGCCTTGTGTCATTGCCTCCTGGAGTAGGGGGTGACTTGTTTCTAATCACTAGAATATGGAAGAGGTGATGCGATATTGCTTGCATGATTATCTTACATGAGAATGCAACCCCCATCTTGCTAACAGACTTTCTCCTTTGCTGCTGTGATGAAGCTGGGAGGTCCACTGGCCAACAGCCAAACAATATGAGAGTGGCCTCCAGCCAACAGCCAACGGGAAACTAAATGCTGACAGCCACACAAGTGAGCTTGGAAGCAGGTCCTTCCCCAGATGAAGTACGACTACAGACCCAGCTAAGCCACACCCTGATTCCTGACCCACGGAAGCTGTGAGACAGAAGCTGGGAGAAAATAAACTATGGTTTCAAGCCACTACATTTGTGGTGATCTGTTGTGCAGTGTTAGTGAGCTAATAGAGTCTGTTTCCTAAATTCAAATATACCCTCAAAAGATAAAATTTTGAATGCATTTGAAACATACCAATTTGCATATTTGAATAAACAAAAGCACAGCGGCCCACTCTTGAAGGTCATCACAACAGCAGCACTGTTGGAAGTACAAGGTCTCCAAAGGTGAATGAAACAAGAAAGGACACTTGCTTCAATGTGAGATTTGCTGGTGATGACAAAAACCGAGCTCGCCTTTGTAGTTGCTCATAACTCAGATTTTCACACTCACTGGCCTATACTACAACAGGCTGTTTTTCTACATTACCAAGTTTGAAAGCTGTGCTACTGTGTATCATCAAAAGGACAGAATGATTCAGAAAACAATGCTATAAGTTATATATATTGTACTACTTTTCTTAAAACAGAACTGGTCTAACACCTCTCCCTCTGGCTGAGACTAGAATAGATAAGAAACCAGATTTTTACACACTTGGGACTGGTAATGTTTCAACACATGGAAAATGCTATGGGGTAGCAAATTGCTTTATATTCCTCAAACACACCATCAGCCACGTCAACCCCCCTAACAGTTGGACATGTTCGTAAACGAACCAAAACAGATCACGTTTTCACAGACAGGCGTACAGTGGGCTCTCTGTCAGATGGGGGCCTAATTAAATCCCTGAACCAGCACAGAAAACAGGAGTGTGGCTTTTATGGGAATAGAGGCTCAGGGAACATGGAAAAGGGAGTGCCACAACCAAGTTCAGTGTTATCCACTGAAAACCTGTCACTGCAAAGACCAGGAAATGCCAGCCGGCAAGGAGAAAGAGAGGTCACTCCAAGGTAAGGAATCTGGGAAGCTTACTGACCGAACCAGGCTGGTTAGAGGCTAGAACTATCAGCCTGCATGGCCCTCCTCCTAAGGACAGCTCTGAAGGACAGCCATGACCTAATATGATGCATATGTGGGTCTTGACACGCAAAGAACTGCTGGGAAAACATTTCCCCAGGGTATTACAGGATACGAAGAAAAACTTAATATTCCTTGCACAGGGGTTCTCAACAGCGGACAAGGGACAATTCTGCCCCCAGGGGATACTGGGCCATGTCTGGGGACATCTGCTTGTCACACTGAGGGTGCTCCTGGCAATGAGTATGTGGGGCCTAGGGATGCTGGATGGCCCTACAGAGAGGGACCTGACCCTGAATCTCAGCAGTGGTGAGGGCGGACGCTGCCCAGTCTGGCCATCAGGTCCAAAGGGACTCATCTGTCTTTATTACAGACCCAAATCTGTGTCATCACCGCAGAGGAAAATTGGCCGCTTAATTACATTTCCATACGTGCTACCAAGAATTTTTCTAGGGAAGATGATTTGGGATCATCTGCAGACAGAATACTCCAGTAATCTGAGCTCAGTGTGGAGCTTGAGTTTCACTCTAACATGTCAATGGGGCATTGATCCCTTTACATATAACTGGGGGTGGCTTCTGCACCCCAGGGGACACTGAGTGATATCTGGGGACATCAGTGGTTGTTACAATTGGGGGTGCTATAAGCATCAAATAGGTGGGGCCAGGGATGCTGCCCAACCCCCTAGTACCCAGGCCAGCCCCCGGTGGAGAATGACCAGCCCTGACATCAGCTGTGCTGAGGGGTGAACTGTCTTACAGGAAATGAGTCTGCAGGAGACAGCATGGAGCAGAGGGGTCAGAAAAGTGGACAGTGGAGACTGCACCTCAGAGATAATAATGCTGATGAAAACTAGTGAAGCACCTACAGTGCTGAAAATGATCTCGTTCCATCACCGCCGTAAGTTTGAGCTGACTTTTATATTTCTCCATTTTACAGGCAGGACACAGATGGAGGGAAGCTCCATGAGAAGGCTGGTTTTTGGTTTGATACTTGGGGTCACCACGTTCCCACTGTATGACTTGGGGCAGGTTTTACAACTACCTAGCTTTCTGACTGCTTTAAAACAGGGACAGTGACATCACCCTCAAATGTTTAAGACAGGGCCTCTCCCACTGGTACCAGACACTTGGGGCCAGATCTTTCTCTGGAGTGAGGCCATCTGGTTTAAGGGCTAGATCATCAACTTCGGTGGTTACGAGGTGTTTGGCATATAGCAGATACTCAGTGAATAGTTCGGTCCTTTTTACCTTTACTGGGGGGTGGGGTGGGGTACAGAGAAGGCCTCATGGCCAGGCCTGGGTGCTGTGCTCCTGAAATGGGTTCAGCCCTGAGCCCTCTGAAGCCTGTGCATTGAAGCCACAGAATTATCCCCACTGCTCTGTCACACAGATGACTCTCCCAGCTCGGTCAGCCTGCTCCTGGGCACAGTGGGGTAACTGGACACCACCCCTACTGAGGCCCTGTGTGCTGCCATCCTCCACAGACATAAGTGTGAATATCCCTTTGGCTCAAAGGACAAATTTATTCCCATGACATAGTGACATAAGCTCCTCTTGCCCTACCCAGAAATTTCTAATTCTTCAGCTGCCTGTGGTCTGACCGCCAGGATTGCTGTACAGATGTCAGTGGCAGGGTCAGCAGCCTTGGGGAAACAGCTGACTGCAGTCTGGTCCCTTTGGCTCTGAGCAGAAGGGGCTGGCTGTGAGCTGACACAAACGCAGTTGCAGCAAGACACATGCCAAAGGTGGCATGCAGCGGCAGCGGGAGAATAATAATATTAACATATATACTATAATACTCATATTAGCTCTAACATAATATTGTAGTATTAGTGTCAACAGTAATTATCACAGAAATCACAGTGACAACCTGTCCAGGTCACCACCTCATACACTATCTCAAACCTTAGGACTCCTATCCAATTTTGTGCACAAGAAAACAAACAGAGAGGTTCATTGTTTTGTCCAAAATCATACAGGGAGAAAGTCATCCAATGGCTAAGCAGGAATTACAACCCTCACTATGCCACCATGCCCTCTACATTCCAGAAGTTTCTGGAAGGTTCCATAATCCCCAACATTCCTCTTCTCACACATCTGACTTCCCAGGTCCTTCTGCCTCAAAAGAGGACAGAACTTTCAACAGTCCCACATCTTCACCTTACTCACTGCTTTCTCCCAGGGACCCGGGAGACTTTCCTTTCAAACTTAAGGTACACACATGGCTGCTTAAGGCCCAGAAGGGTATGACTGCTCAGCAGCCCCACATGCCCCTGTGCCCAACTCACAAAGACAAGACTTAAAAACAGATATGTCAGAGATCATTGCTCCACCATCAGGCTTCAACTGAGGAGGGTGGGGAGCGGCCTACAGGGGAAATACAGGGACCTCCCTCATGGCCCACTGAGGATCAACTGTCTCAGGCTCTGAAATATGACCACTCTGATCAATAGGTTTGGGGTTCTTTTTCGTAAAATATATTTAATATAAAATTTTACCATTTTTAGTATTTTAAAGTATACAATTCATTGGCATTTAGTACATTCACAGTGTTGTGCAACCATCACCACTATCAAGTTCCAGAACATTCTCATCATTCCAAAAAGAAGCTCCATCCCCGTCAGCACCACCCCACCCCCTCCCTAGTCTCTGACAACCACTCACCCACTTCCTGTCCCTGTGGATGTGCCTGTTCTGGACATGTCACATACATGCAATCACACACTGGGTGACCTTGTGTGTCTGGCTTCTCTCACTGAGCACCGTGTGTTCTAGGTCCACCCATGTTGTAGCAAGCACCTCAGTTCTCTTCGTGGCTGAGTAATATTCTGGTGTGTGGATGGAGCGCACACTATGTTCATCCACTTGGTCCTTGATGGGTACTTGGGTTGTTTCTGCCTTTTGGCCTTTGTGAATCCTGCTGCTATGAACATCTGTGTAGTTTCTGTGTATATGCATGTTCTCATTTCTCCTGGGTGGACATCTATGAGTGGAAGGGCTGAGTCACATGGAAACTCTACATTTAACCTTCTGAGAACTCCCAGACACTCCCACCAGCAGCTGTCCTGATTTCCATTCCCAGCAGCCACGCATGAGGGTTCTGATTGCTCCATGTCCTCACCAATGCTTGCTATTGTCTGTCTTTTTTATTCTTGCCATCCCAGTGGGGTGAAGTATGTCTCACTGTGGTTCTGATTTGTATTTCCCTGAGGACTAAGGATGCTAAGCATCTTTGCATTTGATCCCTGTAGTTTTTAATACCAGGAGGCAGGTACACCAAGCCAGCCTCATGTACGCAATCCCATAGCCAGAAGGAAGTGTGGCTGCTTCTGTCACTGAGACAAAAATGCAGGCAATGACGTCAGTAGTCTTGTCTCAAGGTAAAGCTATGAAGTGGCAGACACCAGGGGCTGAGGGCCCTCTTGGCTTGGCTCCCTAGTGCTGAACCCTGGTTTCTCAAAACAGATCCTCAGAGGAGCACCCCAGGTGCTTTGGGGTCAATACAGTTGTGGGTGGAAGTCACTATGCACAATGTTTACTGCAAGACAAGAGTGACAGCAAGTCATAGAAACCTTGACCTGGGGCAGGAGAGTGGGGAGGAGAAAGATGGTGCTGTAGCCCTGCGGGGAGGAAAGGTGTAGAATTAGCCCCGGAACACACATTTCTGTGCATTCTGAAAGACTCAACCCTGAACTGAAAGAATAGAAACTCCTCTAAAGAAATGAAACTGGCACAGCTATAATGGAAGGTCAGCGGTGAGAACCCTGCACGGTAGCCCAGCCACGGGCCGTGGTGGACAGTGAGTGGTGGGAACTCCACCCGCTATTTGTGGTCCAGCATTGCCCACAAGCAGGAGGTACTGTGAGCCCACGTGATGGACAGCACGTGACAAGAAGCTAAGAGAAAACAGAACTTTATCTGTGACACAGTTTCCTAAACTAATCGTATGAGTTTCCTAGGGCTGCTGTAACAAATCACCACAAACTTAGTGTTTCCAAATGACATGCAATGATTCGCTGACAGTTCTGGAGGTCAGGAGTCCAACACAGGTCTCACAGGCCTAATCCCAGGTGTGGGCAGGGCTGGTCCTTCCAGAGGCTCCAGGGAGAACTGTTTCCGGCCTTTTCCAGCTTCTAGAGGCACCGGGTCCCTGGCTTGTGGCCTCTCCTCCATCGTCACAGCCCACAGCACAGCCTCTTCCATCTCTGTGACTCTGAGCCTCCTGCCTCCCCGTCATGAGGACCCTGTGATGACATTGGGTCCCCTGGAGAATTCAGGGTCATCCCCATCTCAGGGGCCTTGACTTAATCCATCTGCAAAGTCCCTCTGCATTTGATCCCATAGTTTTTAATACCAGGAGACAGGTCCTGTCACTCAAAGGTGACAGGACCAGGATGGTGACATCTTTGGGGCCATGACTGTTTCTACCACAGCTTACTTCTGCCTTTTTCACTCCCCCAGCCGATTCTTCCACACATTGTCCCCTGCTAGCTACTTTGCACGCATTCTGTGTGGTCTTCTCAGTGCCTTTGGGCAGGAACCTCTTTTACAGAAAAAAACAAACCCACTAACCAAAACCTGAAGCTCAGGCAAAAGAAAACTGGGCAAGATCCCCTGGCAACTACAGGGCACAGGCGGCTGAGGGTTTGGCAGGTTTAGGGTGTTGGAAAATACTGGACACGAGGGTGGGTAACAAGCAGGGGGAGATGGAGAGGTAACTGTAAGAGAGCGAGAGCAAGTGGGAGTTTATCAGAACAGAGGCCATTCCAGCAGAAAGGGAGAGGAATGAGAAAATCTGAGAGAGAAAGCGGCCTGGGCGATGCAGGGATACTGCTGCTCCCACGCATAAATGAGGATGGGGGCAGGGAGCCAATGAATGGACTCGGCCAGTGGAAACCAAATCTTTCAACAGCCCCCCAGGGCTGAACTGCCAAAGCGGCAGCAAAAGGATAAAAAACTCAGCAGGCACAGCACAAACAGTCTACAAGTTTAAAAATAGATCATGGGCCCCGCAATGCCACTCCTGGGTGTCCATCCAGGAGAACAGAAAACATCCACATAAAAACATAACACCCATGCTACCGCAGCAGGGTTCACAACAGCCAAAAGATGGGAACAACCCATGTCCATCAGTGGGTGATGGCTAAAGACAATGTGATGTATTTATACAATGGAATATTAGTCTGCCATAAAACACGAACGTGGATGGACCTAGAACACACGGTGCTCAGTGAGAGCAGCGGATACACACGGCCACCCAGTGTGTGATTCCATGTGTGTGACATGTCCAGAACAGGGACATCCACAGACAGGGAGTGGGTGAGTGGTTGTCGGGGGCTGGGGAGAGGGACGGAGATGACTGTAGATGGTGACAGGGTGTCTTTTTAGGGTGATGAAAACATTCTAAAGTTGCACATATCTGTGAATATACTAAAAACCAATGAATGGTACACTTTAATGGGTGAATTCTGTGGTATGTGAATGGCACCTCCATCAGGCTGTTAAAAAAAATTCTACCTGGCATACAGCGACCCACACACACAGTCCCCAGGTTTAAAAATAAATGATGGGAAAAAAACAGATAGGACCTCTTAAAACAAAGCCCACTGAAAGGCATATGAAGAACATGCATGGGATTTCATGTTCTTCATATTGGGGCTCTGCTTCCATATACTGTGGACCAACGGTTCCATAAGGCTGTCTGTCACTGACTTATGACACTTGATTCTCCTCAGTAACTCACTGAGGTTAGCACCCTTATGCCCATTGCAGAGAGGGGAAGACTGAGGCTCTGTCCTCGCTTCCTGGCAAGCTCTCTGTCCCCTCCCCTGCTCTGCTATTAAACTACCTGGAAGTGATGGAAACTACTTCACAAATCTCCCTGGCGAGGGTCTCCTAAAATCCTATCACCTCCCTCTAGACAGACTGTCCTTCAATGTTTCTGTCCTCCAACCAGCTGACCCTGCTTAGAAACCACTCATGGGACACGCAAATCAAAGCCACAGTGAGCAAACACCTCCCTGCCACCAGGGCAGCTGAAGTCAGAGAGGGACAATGACAAATGCTGGCAAGGCTGTGGAGCACCATGATGCTGGTGGCCAGGGAAGATGGCCCGATGGTTTCTCAGTGTGTTAAGTGGAAGGTGGTTAAATGACCCAGCAATTCCACTCCTAGGAATCTACCCAAGTGAAATGACAGATACTGTGATTCCACTCATAGGAGGTCCCCAGAGGGGTCAGATTCACAGACAGGAAGTAGATGGTGGGGGCCCGGGGCTTGAGGGAGGGGAGGGGGGTGAGTGTTTAAGGGGCACAGCAAGTCAGTTTGGGAAGATAAGAAAGTTCTGGAAACAAATAATGGGGATGGTTGCATGACAACATGAATGTGCTTAATGCCACTGAGCTGTGCACTTAAAAATGGTTAAGAAGGTGAATTTGATGTTACTTGTAATTTACCACAATGAAAAACAAAACAGAGCAAACTGGAGTGGACAGAGAGGACACAGGGATGTGAGCTGAGATGTTCACGTTGCCCTGAGCACAGAGAGATGGGGGTGGTGAGAAGTAAATGGGATTTATTGATCCACAGTAACTACCATGACTGAGAGGTCCCCTCCCTGGCGTGGGGTGAGAGATATGGCAGGGGACGGTCCCATACACTCAGCACCTGGCAACATCTCACTGTTTGCTGAGGAAAAAGAGGCCTCTCAGAAATAGGCCTTGTTCCACCAAGGGTCCCATTCACTGTGCCAAAGAGGCTGGAGGAACTCCTGCCCTATCCTCAAGGAGACCACCCATTGCTGCCCAGTTTCACTTTTAAAGGAAATGCCAAACATCTCCCCACAAAATAGCCAGCTTCCTAGCAATGCTCTGCTTTCACCAGACACTTCATCAATAAAAAGATGCAGGGCTGTCACTTTGGGAGACGGGTCAATCCTGAGGGACGGCAGGAGGTACCAATGCTGGCACGTGGTTTCTAAGCTTGGGCTACTTGCATCACAACTGTACCCCCAGATCTAAAGCCCACCCCTTATTAAAACTGGCACCTAGGCAAAGCTGTGCAAAAATACTCAGAGATGGCTTATTTCAGTTTCCAACAATAGGACCCATATAACCCCCACACACACATACATACACATAGATTTGGGAAAGGTGGGACCCATGTTTCTCAGATTAGAAGAAAGACATGTAAGACAATGAGTTTCCAATTCCCCCAAATACTGCCTGGGCCTGGAGGTCAAGGTCATCCTCAAAGTGACGTCCTGTGGGTATCAAGGATCCCCGGTGGACTGCAATGAAAAGGACACCTCACCTCTGTGTGCTCTTCCCCCAAAGCCATAAGCCAGGTCTGATCACAAGAAACTACCAAACCAACCCAGGTCAGGGGAAGTTCTGCAAAACTTCTGACATATCCTCCTCACAACTCTCCAGACACAAAAGACAACAAACATCAGAGAGACTGTCACAGCACAGAGGGGCTAAAGAGATGTCACAACTAGTATCACGGGGATCTTGGATGGGTCTTGGGGCAGCAAAGGGACAAGAGGGACAAGTTAGTGAAATGTGAATTCAAGTGTGGACTTCAGTTGATAGTAATGCACCCACACTAATTCCTTAGCATGGTCAAGGTGCCCCGGAAAGCAGTATAAGAACCCATCTGATGCGGATACTTGGAACTCTGCAACTTGTGTATACATCTCAAATTAGTCCAAAGTAAAAAGATAATTAATAATAATAATAACAACAAATGGTCTAGGAACTCTAGGTTTCTTAGAGACGCACACAGGGAGTGCTGTGCTTCCTTACAGAGTGTCAGAAATGGATGTAACCTTATCCTAGGCTCATTTCACAGCTAGGGAGAGGGAAAAGAGGAGACTCTCTGTTATGGGATGAGAGATAAAGCCAGGACAGGACCCAGAGGTTCTGGAACCCTAGTCCCTTGTCCTTCTGCACCCCAAACCTACATACACAGCTCTGAGGCTGTGGACACCATGGACACGCTTTGGTTACCTTTTCAATAAGCTTGTCCAACCTGTGGCCTGCCTCATGAGGCCCAGGACAGCTTTGAATGTGGCCCAAAACAAATCTGTAAACTCTCTTAAAACACTATGAGATTTTTTGTGACTTTTTTTTTTTTAGCTTATCAGCTATTGTTAGTGTTTCTTATGTGTGGTCCAAGACCATTCTTCTTCCAATGTGGCCCAGGGAAGCCAAAAGACTGGACACTCCTACTTTACACAGCCCCTGAGAGCCTCCTAGAACCCTTCAATTAGAGTGAGACAGAGAGATGGAAAGAAGAGCCAATCAATTTTTTTAAACAATAAACCCAGCCTACCCACACAGTCCCAGTCAGCCACCTAGCCCAGTCCATTCCCATTTCTTCCTATTACCTGCTGTCCACTCTAAAGTTAGTCAACAGCAACCATACATTTCATTAACTAGCAATTCACAAAAAGAAATTAATAAAGAGAAAGAAAATTTTCATTTCTCACTCCTGCCTTGAATATTTAAAGCTCAGCCCACGTGAAGAACTAATAGCCTGTCAGTTTCTAAGTTCAGCAGGTGTTGAACAGAGACCGACCTCAGCTCCCAGCCAAAGGAAATTTTTGTCTCCATTCTAATGTTTTGCAAACCTTGCTCAGGGATAGTCTTCCTGGCAAACTGTGGCTCTTATACATCATCAGGGAAGCACCCATTGCCTGACATCAAGATTGTTGCTCTAAATATGCACTTGGATGACTGTTGCTTTACTGTGTTACTGGTTTGTTTTTATTCACGTTATATGCTTTTCTCAGCGTATGATATAAAAGCTACGAAGAAAAAAAAAAAAAAAAAAAAAAAAAAAAAGGGAGTTCCCTGATGGTGTAGCGGCTTAAGGCTTCAGCGCTGGCGCTGTCAGTGCTGCGGCCTGGGTTCAATTCCCAGCCAGGGAGCTACCCACATACCAAAAAGGAAAAAAATAAATAAATAAATAAATAAATAAAAGCTACGAGCACAACACGTGTATAGTTTTATGTCTGTCTGTCTCTAAGTAGCATTATAATAAACATAACTAACATTTTCAAATGTGCTCTATTTTTGAGCTGAGCTGCTACAGCTCATCAAATCTCAGCCCTATTTCTAAGATGAGCTGCTATGTCTTGTAACACTAAAGAAAATAAACTATCCATCTTATTAAGTATGTATGGCATAGTGCTATGGAAATACGATCGTTCCATATATTTGTTCCCAAATCATCCCCTGCTCAACCAGGTGGCTATTGGAATGCAAGCTCCTAATAAGACAACATTAGAAGCCACATCTCTGAAGTTAAATGTTACTTGCTCACCCAGTACTGGTGCTTAAATGAAAGGATAAAGATATGAAACCCCCAAACCAGCAGATAGATATTTAGTAGCTCTAAAAACAACTCACAACATGTCCAAATGCAAAGCTACACCCATATGCTCCAAAGGTTATATTTTCTCCTAAAATTTCCCCCATTCCCTTCCTAGACCTGGGATGTCCAACCAATGGTCGCCACATGGGACAAGGACATGGAATGTGGCTCATTCTGAGATGCAAAAATCTGTGGGTGTAAAATACACACCAGATTTCAAAGACTTCATACTAAAGAAAGAATGTGAAGCATTCACGGACACCTTTACACTGATGACATGTTGCAACATTATTATTTTGGATATACTGGGTTTCATCAAATGTATCATTAAAATTAGTTTTACTTGTTTTGCTTTTTGAAATCCTGTTCCTGTTGGACAGACTGCTTTTTGGAGAGAAGGGGGAAGAATGGTTCGTGTGAAGCTCCGTAGCTTTCAGTGACATCTCCCCAACAGGCATTTAAGGTGACTATGCTATTGTCTTCGCTTTGCCCTAAAAACAAAATAATGGGGAGGGATGAACAGGCAGATCACAGAGGATGTTTAGGGAGGTAAGACTATTCTGTATGACACTATAATGGTGGATATGTGTCCAAACCCATTGAATGTACAACACCAAGAGTCAACTAGGGATGCTGATAAGGGGGGTGGCTATGCACATGTAAGGGGCAGGGCATAAACGGGAAATCTCTAAGCCCTCTTTTCAATTTTGCTATGAGCCTAAAACTGCTCTAAAAATAGTCTATTTTCAAAAAACAAACATCTTTTTTATTTAATGCAATCATGAAATCATAAAATCTTATTAGAAATAGTTCAGCCCAATGGTTCCCAACTTAAGAGGTTCAGCTCCCAAGGGACACTGGGCAATGTCTGGAGACAATTGTGGTTGTCACATTGGAGATGCTCCCAGCATTGAGTGGATGGGGCCTAGGGGTGCTCAACCCCACATGGAGAATGACCCTGCCCTAGTGTCCATGATGTCCAGGGAGAGAGCAAACACGAGATGACATGGGAAAACCCAGCCCCGCCGTGGTGTTCACACAGGTGGGCTGCTCCCTGAGCCTGTCTTCTGGCTAACATGTCACTGCAAAGCTTCTGTCTGGTCTCATCCCCAGATGGTCCTTGCCATGCCTAAGTGTTATCCTCACCTCTCTCCTCCATAAAAAAACTTATTGTCACCACACCTGTGGAGCTCATGGAATACACGGCCTGGACCCCTGACTTCGCCACTTTCAGAGACCCCAACTCAGAGAGCTGGGCCAGGAATAGAACAGCCCCAAATCCCCATCTCCACACCTCCCCACATGTGCACATAAGCATTGCATTCACATGGTGCTTCCAGTGCCTGGCACACGTTCTGGTGCTTAAAATAGACATACAACCAGCCTTTGTTGGGAGAGGAAGGAAGGAAGGTTTCAGACAAAGGAGACAGCAAACCAGCCATCCAGAAACCCTGGCCATGTGCTGGGGTGGGCAGCAGAGGGGAGTAGTAGAGGGTAGTTCCTGGAGTGGAGGTGAAGGATGCTCTAGAAAGGTAAGGTGGGGCCAACTCCCACAGGGCCACAAAGCCTACATGAGGGATTTTGATTTTATTAAGTGGGTGATGAGTTGGTGAAAGTGGCAGGGAAATGACAAACTGATCTGTGCTTTAGAGAAAGGATCCTGGTCATGTAGGGGAGACCCAGCAGAGCGGGAGACTGGAAGCTCATTCAGCAGCTGGGATGCTGTGAGAACACAGAGTGAAGTGCTTAATTCAGGGGAAAAAAAACACAGTTGTAAGAGAGAGAGGTAAAACCCAGAGGGCTGACACCAGACAAATCCCACCAAAGCTTAGGTTTAATGGGCTATGGAGTACTGAGGGGAAAGCCATTTTAATAGTAGCATGATTCTTCACTGCCAAAGGAGGGAGCAACCCAGATATCCATCAATGGATGAACGGATAAACAAAATATGGGACATCCACACACTGGATTGCAATTCAGCCATGAAAAGAACTGAGGCACTGACACTTGCTACAATGTGGGTGGACCTTGCACACACGGTGCTCAGTGAGAGAGGCCAGTTGCACAAGGCCACCCAGTGTGTGATTCCATTTATGCATAATGGGACAGGAAGTGGATTACTGGTTGTCAGAGACTGGGGAAGGAGGTTGGGGTGACTGCTCATGGGGACAGGGGGTCTTACTGGGATAACAGAACATTCTAAAGTGGGTTTATGGAGATGGGTGCACAACTTGATAAACTTACCAAAAAAAATGAAGTGTGTGCTTGAAATAGCTGAGTTTTATGACATGGAAATTATACCTCAATTTTAAAAATTAAAAACAATAAGACTTTTTCCTTTGCAAGGTCTTCAAAGAGAACTAGTAGCCATTTCTGGGAGAGTATCAGAGCTGCCCAAAGCCTCCCTGCTCACCTGCTGGCAGTACAAAAGGCACTGGAAGTTAAGCTAATCGCTCTGCAGGGTGGACCAGGAGATGGGATGAGGGACGTGACCCCGCCTGGGACAGGTCACCCCCTCCTTTTCAGCTCTCCTGCCTTGTGTCTAAGGTCTCCTGGGTGTCGTATGTAACAAACACTTTTCTCTAGACCCCGAAGAGAGAGAGGCCTCACCAAAGGGTCACACAAGAGAGAAAAGGTGAAGGGGAAAATCAAGGACTAGAACTGTGAAAAGGAACAGGGGAAACCAGAGGGAGGCTCCCCAACATGGGCAAGGTAGTGAGACTGCAGGAGCCAGCCTTTCAAGGACCCAGGCAGGGAGTGACTGGGTATCAAAACTTCACTGCTATTGTCAGGACACAAAGGAAGGGAGAGAGTAAGCCTGTGTGTCCACACCCAGCAATCACACAATTATCCTGGTAACCTACCTCTCTAGAAAGCTCCGGAAAGTTCCAAAGTCATGGCGGCCAGGCCCAACAACCCTTTTGTAAGAAATGATGTATGAAATTACAACAGAGCATCAAGAATACAAATAACCCAGTAAATTTTAAAAATGATTATTTGTTTCCAGGTGCAAATGAAAAAACCTGTCATAACACCTTGAATGGAAGAAGCTTTTTACACTACTACGTAGGGGTCCAAAACATAAATAACTCCATTCAGTAAACAGAGCTGAATCATCTGTTTCAGGATAATTTGGGTTCTGTTGTCTTTCCCTTCAAATGAGAGGGCCAGGATTTACCAAACAAGAGCAGAAAACAATAGCATCAGTCACAGGCTCTTTCCCACAGAAGACAATTACCTAAGAACTCAAGCTTCCTGCTCTAGGTCAAAACCAAGGAAGCAAACTGCACATTTTGGCACCTTGCAACACCAACAACTGATCAATTAATCCTATATTTAAAATCAGTGTAAGGGGAGTTCCCTGGTGGTGTAGTGGTTTAAGGCTTTGGCACTGACGCTGTCAGTGCTGTGGCCTGGGTTCGATTCCTGACCAGGGAACTACCCACATACCCCACCCCACCCCCCAAAAAATAAATCAAATCAAATCAATGTAAGTGTTCAAAAGCCAAACACAAAGACCCATCCAGAAAGAGGTCAGTGCCTCTAAAATTCTCTACAAGCAGTGTGATTTTCATTTTATTTATTTTTCTTCTCAAAATGAGAGCACTAGATGATTTAAAAACAAATTCCAAATCTGGACCGAACTTCCTAAGCATCAAAAGTGAGATGTGGTCTTTAAAGGAGAAAATAACTTATTTTTTTTTATAATAGGGGTCTCAAATGGGATGATGCTGCCCCCAGGAGACACTGGTCAGTGTCTGGAGAATCTGTGGTTGTCATGACTAGGGGTGCTCCTGACATCAAGTGGGTGGGGGCCAGGGATACTGCTCAATACCCCTCAGTGCCCAGGATACTCCCAAAGTCAGATGAACCCATGGAGGGTACCCAGGTCTATCCTATCAGTTGCTAAGCTCATATATTTAAAGAGCAGATAATCTTGGCCCAGTGCTTCCCTCTGGGGTATACACCCAAGTGGCTCCTGTGGGGTACAGCTAAATCAGAAAGCCCCATGCAGCCTTCTATTAAATAGACACACTTGTTCCTTAACAGATCTTCAGAACTTCCTGGCGTCAGACCCAAGTACATTCTTCTTTTTCTGTTTGTTTATCCTCACTTTTAATAATTTGGATTTTTTTTTTTTTGCACATTCTTTTTTAAAGCTCCAGGGGTGATTCTTACATGCATCCCAAGGTTGAAGGACTGGAGTCAAGCTCTGATTCCTTCCCTCCCCTCCCTGACAACCCAGTCATTCTACCCACCCACCTTCCCCCTGAAAAAAAAAAAAAAAGAAAAAAAAAAACCACCTTAATTTAGAACATTATTATCAAAGCAGCACATGGCCTTGCCATGTGCCAGAAGCATGCTAGGTGCACGCATTTGACTTTCACCATGACCCTGTGAGGTGCCTGTTACTATTCTGTTAGTCCCATATTATAGAGGAGTAAACTAAATCTCCCAGAGCCCATTCCACCAAACACCAGTCTGCTACACTGTTCATCTCTATGAGACCTCAGCATCCCACTGAACAAGTTTGTGAACTTGGCCTTTGTCTCACTGACACCTAGCAATAGCAGGAGCCTCTTCCCTGCTGCTCATCACCCTGACTCCTTCCATTTTCCAGCCCCTAGCAACCCCCACTCCCCAGGAAAAACAAAGTGCCACCCACATCCCTCAATGTCATTGTCCCCAAAACTCCCACTTTGGTTCCTTGCTCCCATGCCCAAAAAATTCCTGAAAAATTCAGTCACCAACATAAGCCTTTTCCTATTCCCAAGATGCTCTCCTCTGCACCCTACATCTCAGACACAGACACTGCAATGTACCTTGAACTCCATCTCCTCCAGCGCACTGATGCCAAGGGGTTTCTGCCCCATGCCTTTTCTACACCGAATTAGCCTCCCCAAAGTGAGGGCGCATCCTCTCCACAATCCTTATAACTGACTTCTAATCAAGACCCAGCCCTATTTCCTCCTGATTAGTCAACCTCCCCAAAACACCTGCCATTGCTCTATCCCATCATCATTGGGCCCCCCACCTCCTTTCTCATCACCCCTCCAACTCCTAACTCTCCATGTCTCCCTACATCCCTCGGACCCCTTCTGAAAGCAGCCTGACCTCAGTTGCCCCCTAACTCTGCCCTCCTGCCCCTTCTCAGCTCACTTCAACCCAGAGTTCCTCAACCACCCTTCCCAGCCAACTTGACCACTAACTCCACTCCCCAGACCCCTCCTCAAATAACTTCCACCCTCAATTCAGACCCTAAACCCCTCCCCAGCTAATCCTGACACCCTGCTCCATCTCCAGCTTTCTCCCCAGGTAATCAGACCCCCATTTTGTCCCCAGATACCTTTCTTCCACCTCAACTTCAGTCGCCTTCCTAGCTGAATTCGACCTCCAACTCAAGCCCGGACCCTCACCTCCAGCCCCAGCCCTCCCCAGAGAACCTCGACCTCCAGCCCCTGTTCGCACCCCTTCCCCAGCTAACCTTGACCTCCAGCCCCAGCCCCCTTCCCAGCTAATTTCCATCTTCACCTCCACTCCCAACCCCCTCCTCAAATAACCTCCACCTCAATTCCACCCCAACACCCTCCCCAGCTAACCTCGACCTCACCTTCAGTCACCTCCCCAGCTGACCTACAAACCCCAATCCTAGCCCAGACCCTCAACTCCACCCCCAGCCCCTTCCTCAGCAGACCTCGACCCTCAAGTCTGCAGCTAAACAGGAGTCCTCTGAGCGCCCGCTCCCGGGCTGTCCCGGCCTACCCTTCGCCCCGGCTGCGCCCTGACCCCCGGGGCCTGAGTTGGGGGCGGCGGACCCGGCCGGTACCGCGGCCACACGAGCCCTTACCTGTTCTCCGGCCGCCGCGGCCGCTGGAGCTCCGCCGCGCAGCCGAACCCGCCGCCTGGCGCGCGAGCCCTAGCTCCTCTCCGCGGGGCGGGGCTGGCGCGCAGGGGGCGGGCACTGGCTGCCGGCTCAACCAATCGTGGGCCCAGGCAGTGGGAGACC
>PVJL010017093.1:0-19188 GCA_004026885.1 Lyroderma lyra | reverse complement strand
GAGCTGTTTCCATGTTCTGGTCTTCAATATCACTAATTCTTTCCTCCATCTGGTTGGTCCTGTTTCCTATGGCAGTTATTTCATTTCTCACTTCTTTTATGATATTATTTATTTCTCGTATTTCCGTCTCAATCTTTCTTATGTTTTGAATTTCTTTGTTAAATTGTTCTTTTTGTTCACAGAGTTCCTTTTTTATGTCGTTTATATCTTTTTTTTATATTATTTATCTTAGCTATGGTGTTCTGCCAATAGGTTTTCATTTCTCTCACAGCCTTTAGAATGACTGCTTTAAATTCTCCGTCACTTAAGTGAATCCCTTCCAGTTTTAACAGGCTATCTTCTAGGGGAATTTCATGTTCTTTCTGAGGAGTTTTAGTTTTTAAGGAATTCATCCTGTCCGCTGGGTTCCTCCTCTTTGACATGAGGGCTTTATGTTCAGTGCCCAGATGATTGCTTTTGTGGAGTCTTGCCGTAGGGCAGACACTAGGTGGCGCTGGGGGGCAAGTTTTGGTGAGAGGGGGCTGTTTGTTTCTTGTTTCTGATCTCCTACTGTGTTTGGAGGCTATGCGCATGTATCCTGGGGAGAGGCCAACAAAAGGCTTTTGCTGGGGAAGCTGTTTTTGCTAGCTGGGGTGAATGTTAGCAAATCAAATCAGTCTTTCTTCCCAGCCCTGATTCAGTACCTGGCTGTCTAAAGGCTCACACTGCTTTCAGAACTCTGGGTTGCATACGAAAGTGCCCGCTCCATAAGTCCAAAGCTGTAGGCCTGGCCTGAGACAGCAGGGTCGCCTTTGCAGCAGGCTGGGAACAGGAACTGCAGCCCTGTGTAGGTCTCCAGGGGGCTTAGAGCTGGGGTGTTATTTTTGCAGTTCAGAGTCCTCGCTCAGCCCTTCTACCACTCAAAAGTTCATAGGCTGGCTCCCAAACTCCTTCTGTCCCCAGCTCCCCAGTCTCTCTCCCCTCCCCCAAACTGCGCAGCTCCAAATAGTCAGCAGGGATCGCGTCCCTCGTGGTCTGTCTCTGCTCCCTTCCCTCTCCCCGACTCGCCCCCTTCTCACCAGCCTTCAGGTGTTTACTTGCGATTTGTGGATTTCTCAACAGCTGGTTTGTCACTCAGGGTCCTCTTTCTTGGCTCCTGGACAGCCGTTCAATTGTGTTTTCTGGGAGAGGCTTTAGGAACCTCCTCTCCAGTCGCCATCTTGTCTTCTCTCTGGAATATTATTCATCTATGAGAAAACATGAAACACTGCCATTTGTGACAAAATGGATGAACCTTGAAATCATCATGCTAAGTGAAATAAGCTACACAGAAAAAAACCAAGAACCATATGACTTCGCTCATATGTGGAATATAAAACTGAAAGTAATAAAGAAAAAAAAAACTCATGGACACAGTCAATAGATTAGTGGTTACCTGAGGGTAAGTGGGAAGGGGTAGGGAGAGGAGGGAGGGGGAGTCCAATATATGGTAGTGGAAAAAGAACTGACTCTGGGTGGTGAATTTATAATACAACATATAGATGATGCACTGTAGAATTGTATGCCTGGAAACTATGTAATTTTTTCTAACCTATGTCACCCCAATAAATTTAACAATAAAAAACACTGCCCTGGAATAGTAACACTTGATTTTATAATTTATAAAGATGCCAGTTCTCTCTGAAGTAATTTACAAATTTAAGGCAATCCTAATAAAAAATCATCAGAATGTAAAAAATAAAAAAGACATGGAGGGTATTGTGTTGAATGGAGTGGCAGACAGAGAAAGACAGATGCAAGTTGATTTTGCTTATAGATGGAATCTAAAGAAGAAAATAAACAAATTTATAGATACAGAAAACATATGGATTGTTTCCAGATGGGAGAAAGGTTCGGGGAGTGAGTAAAATAAGAGGAAGGGATTAAGAAGTACAAATTGCTTGTTACAATGTAATTGCTATGGGGATGTAGAATATAGCGTAAGGAATATAGTCAATAATATTGTAATAAATATAAAGGGTGTCAGAAAGATAATAGATTTGTTGGGATGATGGGAGAAGGGCTGGAGGGTAGGTGAAAAGGGAAAGAAATTAAGAAGTGCAAATTCATAGTTATAAAATAGTCATGGGGCCTAAAGTACAGCATAGGGCATGCAGTGAATAATATCGTAATAACTATGTACAAGTATTGTGTCTAATGGGTAACAGATGTATCAGTTATATATAACTTATATATAACTTATATAAATGTTTCATCACCATATTGTACACTCAAAACTAATATAAAATTTTATGTCAAATGTAATTGAAAAGTAAAAAAATTATTTTAAAAAATGTGGAAAGAGAAGTCACATTAGGTGGTGAACTTATTATACAACAAGTTTACAATGCACTGTAGAATTGTATGCCTGAAACCTATGTAATCCTTGCTAACAGATGTCACCCCAATAAGTCTAACAATAAAAATGAATTTAAAAAAATGTGAAAAAGACTTACAGGATTAAAAAAACTTTATATTGAGGCTATGTAAGATCATAATGACTCATAAAATTCCTTCATTATGTGTGTATTTTACCTTAATATTCTATTGTATAATTTACTGAACAATTTTGCTCTCATTGGACATTTTAGTTATTTTTAGTGTTATAAATAATTCCATGATAAAATCTAGAGATATAATTCTTTTGTAATTTCTCTGAATCTGTTAGACCTCACTATTTATCCACCAGATTTTACTGTCTCCTGACATTCAACTTGGTTTGGGTTGGTTTTACTTAATTCTTTCATCCTTATTCAAATCTCTATAAACCTAAATTTTTTCTTCTAACATATTAGACATTCTTTTCAGGTTTGAGGCACTATATTAATAAACAGGTGTTTTTATTCACTTGAATCTTTACTACAAATATTAAAGAGTACAAGGCCATACACGGAACTGTGTAGCTTTCCATTGGGAAGAACTTTCTGTTGATATTAACCACTTAATGGAAAGGAAAGTTAAATTTATTACTGTTACATTCTTGACACTTTGGAAACTCACAATAAAAAAAAAAGGTTATATCATACAACCTCACGTCTGCCCACATTACTCATATATCACATTTAGTTTTATAGATTGTCTTAACAAGCTTTAATATCTGGTAACATTCATCTCCAACTTTTTCCTCTTCATGATTACTTTGGCCAGAGATCACCAACCTATGGCCCACATGGCAAATTTGTTCCACTGCCTGTTTTTGTAAATAAATTTTATTGGAATAGAGTTATGCCCATTTGTCTATGTATTATCAATGATTGCTTTTATGTTCAAATGCAGAATTGAGTAGTTATGACAAAGACTGAATGGTCTGTAAATCTAAAATATTCCTGGCCCTTTACAGAAAAAGTTTTGCAACCCCTAGTCTTGGCTATTCTAGGTCCTTTGTACATTTATATTTTTAAAATCCTGCTGGGGAAAGAATGTTGAAAAGATGGCAGTTTAGACTAACATGGCATCTGTAGCCTCCCAGCAGGATTGCAGAGAGAAAGTGGGGACAGTCAACTTTGCCAAGCATCAGAGGACTGACTGAGGAGAACCCTAAAAGCTGAGGATATAGAGAAGGAAGCCCAATCAAAACTGATAGGGAAATGGCGTGACCTCAAACCTACAGATAGTGAGGGAGCTCCAGGAATGAAACCTCAGGCAAAGGGGATCCCATAGAGGAGTGAGGAGTGCTGAGTCCACACAGCTTCCCCTCAGCCCAGGAGCCCAGTGCAGGAGAGTGGAAACCTTGTTACACGTGGCAATTAAAATCATCCAGAACCTGACTATCTGTGTGAGTGAAATGGAGGTCGGCTGGAAGTCCAAGTGCTCTCCTGTGGGATGCACACTCATTTGTTGTTCAGCAGGAGCATGGCATCTTTGGAGGTAACAGAGTCATTCTGGGAATGACTAAGCTGTGGGTTTTCAGAGTAGGGGACAAAGAATCCTGTTGTTTGAGCGCAGAGCACACCATATGTGTAGCACACAAGAAGAAGTCATTTTTTTCTTAATTAAACCCTCCTCAAACAGACCAATACTGAGAGCTCACTGGTCTAACAAAATCCACACATGCTCACTACTCACTGGAAAAACCACGCTCACTGCAGCTTAAACTATATCTCCCAGGATGCTCTAGTCTGCCAGGCACCCGGCGCTACCTTACCAGCTACACTTTAGCTAAACTGCCAGTGGCGGAGAAAAAGCTGCTAACCTCTTTAAAAATAAAGAAGTTTACCCCTACCCCCCCAAAAAAAACATACAAACACCCTGAAATTCCACCCAGATGACCCAGAGTTGTGCCCTGCACACACAGTAAAGCACCCAGCAGGCAAAGTGAACAGGCTTGTCCTAGTGGTTTTCCTTTTGTTTTTTTCTCTTCTTTTTTTTCTTATTTTGCTCATTTTGAACAAAGGTTGTCCTCAACTCACAGAGGAGAGGTCAATGTTACTATGCAGCTCCCTCTGCACAGGCTTCCCCTGCACAGCTGAGTGAGATAGAAATGGAAAAAATGACTAGGCTCTCCAAATTTAAAAAAAAAAAAACTAAATTATTTTTTATTTCCTTTTTATTTTCTTTTATCTTTTCCATTCTTTTTTCTAGTTTTCTTTTATCAGTACTCTTTATTAATTTATATTTTTATACATCTATATTTTTATTTTTAATTTAATTTAATTTTTGTATTAATATTACCATTTTCTCAATTTTTTTTCTTGTTTCTTTTTTTCTTTCTCTTTCACAGTGTGATCAGGCACACTGGAGATTTGATCAATCCAACACTGGTTGGCTGAATGGTTGGCCCCGCCAAACTAGTGGGAAAACACATTCTTGTGGACTTTTACAGAGGTAGTTATGTGCAACTCACCAGAGACCCTTTTGTGCCACTCTACTGCCCCTCTAGGGCAACTGAAAGTGTGCTGCAAGTGACATATTGCAGGACACACAGCAAGAAAAGTGGGGGAAAAAAAAAATTGGTTTGTTGTTGTTGTTGTTGTTCTTTTGCTCTTTTTAAGTCATCTTTTTTTTTAATTTCACCTTTTTGTATTTTTTCCTTTCTATTTTTTTATTTTTTCATTTTAACTATTTTTTCATCATTTACATCATTTTTATTTTATGTCTTTAATTTTATTCTTTAAATTTTCTTATTTTTCTTATTTTTCTATATATTTTTTATTTTGTTTTTTAAGTTCTGTTCAATTTTTTAATCCTTACATTTAATTTCTTTATTATTTTCTTAATTTTATTACTATTATTAATACTTCTCTCATGTATTTTCTCTCAAAGTTAGCAAAGGCACCCTAAAGTGTTACCCTGCCCACATAGAGGAACTTTGGGTGGCCAGGCGATCAGTCCTGCCCTACTAGTAGGGAAAGACTTTTTATAGCTCTTTTGCAAAAGTGGATATCTGAGATTGCCTGGAAAATTTCCAGTGCTGCTCTGCCACTGCCCCATGCCCCCAAGTCAGTTAATGGCATACTATGAGTGGCTAACTCTGAGGCTTTCAAAACATTTGTGTTTGTTCGATTGTTTTTTATATACTTGTATGGTTGTGTGTGTGTGTGTGTGTGTGTGTGTGTGTGTGTGTGTTCCTTGACTTTTTCTCTTCCAAGTGAGCACAGGTGCCCTGTCAACACAGAGGCACTCTAGATGGATAAGGGATCAACTTCACCTAACAGGGGAAGACTTTCTTGCAACCTTCAGCAAAAGTGGCTGTCTGTGGTGGTCTGTGAAACTTTCAGTGATACTTGTACCACTACCCTTGGACAGTTAACAATGTACTGTGAGGGACATACTGCTCAAATAAAGAACACACTTAAGGGTCAATCCTAGATTACACACACAGAAGATCAAATATATTGCACCATTGGACCACACAGGACACATACTACATAAGACAAACACTAAGAGCCATAAGACATATACATACTACTGAGAAGAAATCACAGAGAAGAAACCAGAATAAGAAAACAGAAAGCCAAGTAAAGGAATAAAAGAAACCACCAGAAATAGAGTTCAATGAAATGGAGAAAATTAACCTACCAGAGATAGAGTTTAGAAAACAGGTTATAAGAATGTTAAGGAACTTACTGGAAACTTAAACAAAGAGATAGCAACCATAAAAAAAGACATCAAAACCATAAAAAAGACAAATCTGAAATGAAGAATACAATAATTGAAATGAAGAATACACTAGAAGGGGGTTGAAGGCAAGATGGCAACTGGAGAGGAGGTCCCTAAAGCCTCTCCCAGAAAACACAATTGAACGGCTATACAGGAGCCAAGAAAGAGGACCCTGAGTAACAAAAGGACAGCTAAGAAATTCACAAATAACAAGTAAACACCTGAAGGTTGGAGAGAAGGGGGCGAGCGGGGGAGAGGGAAGGGAGCATAGACGGACTGCAACAGGAAACAATCGCTACTGACTATCCAGGAGCAACACAGGAGTGGGGAATAAAAACGCCAGCCAAGTGGCAGAACTGTGGGGGAGCTGGGGTTTAACGGAGTTTGGGAGCCAGCCTCTGGAACTTTTTGAGTGGTAGGAGGGCTGAGTGAGAACTCTGAACCGCAGAGACGACATCTCAGCTCCAGGCCCCATACAGACCCACAGTACAGGACACGGCTCCTACACAGGGCTGCAGTTCCCGGTTCCTGGCCCACAGCAAAGGTGACCCGGCTGTCTCAGGTCAGGCCCACAGCTTTGGACTTATGGTGCATGCACTTGCTCACGCACCCTGGGTTCTAAAAGCAGTGTGAGCCAGCAGATGGCTAGATGCTTAATCAGGGCTGGGAAGAAAGAAAGGCGGATTTCATAGCATTCACCCAAGTCAGCAGAAAAAGCCTCAGACTACATCACATCCAGCTCCCCTAGCATAGGGCAGAAGGCGGAGCTGCCCTTGGAGCACCTTCTGTGGACCTCTCCCCGGGATATATGTGCATCGCCTCCAAATACAACAAGAAGAAGACTTGACACTAATTAATATATATACTCCCAACCAGGATGCACCAAAATATACAAAGAAACTACTAACAGATTTGAAAGGAGAAACTGATGAATACACAATCATATTAGGAGACTTAAACACCCCACTAACAACCATGGAGACATCATCCAAACAGAAAATAAATTAGGAAATATCAGCTCTAAATGACACATTACAGCAATTGGACATAGTGGATATTTATAGGACACTTCATCCAGCAAAAAGAGACTACATCTTCTTTTCTAGTGTGCATGGAACATTCTCAAAAGTAGACCACATGCTGAGACACAAAAGTAGCCTCAGCAAATTCAAGAAGATCGAAATCATTCCAAGTATATTCTCAGACCACAAAGCTTTGAAATTGGAGATCAACTGTAAAAGGAAAGCAGAAAAAAACACATATACATGGAGATTAAACAACAGCTTTTTTAAAAAGGACTGGATAAAAGAACAAATAAAAGATGAGATTCAAAAATATATAGAAACTAATGACAATGAAAATACAACGTATCAGAATTATTGGGACACAGCGAAAGCAGTAATAAGAGGGAAATTTATATCATTACAGGCCTACCTTAAGAAACAAGAAAAATCACAAGCAAACATCTTAGCATCCCATCTTAAAGAACTAGAGAAAAAAGAGCAGACAAAACCCAAAGTCAGCAGAAGGAAAGAAATAATAAAAATTAAAGCAGAGCTAAACCAATTAGAGAACAAAAGAACAATAGAAAAAATTAATATACCGAACAACTGGTTCTTAGAGAAATCAACAAAATTGACAAACCCCTGGATAGACTAATCAAAGGACGAAAGGAAAAAACACAAATATCCAAAATTAGAAATGAAAGGGGAGAAATTACCATTGATACCACAGAAATACAAAGGATTATAAGAAAATATTATGAAGGACTTTATGCCACAAAATTTAACAACCTAGAAGAAATGTACAAGTTTCTAGAAACTTATAACCTACCAAGATTGACCCAAAAAGAACTGGATAATCTAAATAGACCAATCATAATCAAAGATATTGAAATGACTATCCATAATCTCCCTAAAGGCAAAAGCCCTGGACCAGATGGTTTCACCAAGGAGTTCTACGAAGAATTCAAAGAAGAATTAATGCCGATCCTCCTCAGATTCTTGCAATAAAAATGAAGAGGAAGCAATACTTCCTAAATCATTCTATGAGGCCAACATTACCCTAATACCAAATCCAGGCAAAGACAAGACAAAAAAAGAAAACAATAGACCAATATCTCTGATGAACACAAATGCAAAAATCCTAAACAAAATATAAGCAAATAGAATACAACAATACATCAAAAAGATCATACAGCATGATCAAGTAGGATTCATCCCAGGAGCACAAGGATGGTTCAACATACGAAAATCAATCCATGTGATACACCACATAAACAAAATCAAAGATAAAGACCATATGGTCATTTCAATTGATGCAGAAAAAGCTTTCGACAAGGTACAACAGCCATTTATTATCAAAACACTAAATAAAATAGGTATAGAAGAAAAGTATCTCAACATAATAAAGGTCGTCTATGACATACCCTTGGCTAACATCATACTGAATGGGGAAAAGCTGAAACCTATGCCCCTAAAATCAGGAACAAGACAGGGATGCCCCCTCTCACCACTGCTATTTAATATAGTACTGGAAGTTCTAGCCACGGCAATCAGGCAAGAGAAAGGAATCAAAGGTATCCAAATTGGGAAAGAAGAGGTCAAATTGTCACTATTTGCAGATGACATGATCCTTTATATAAAAAATTCCAAAGATTCCACCAGGAAACTATTACAAACAATTAACGAATATAGTAAAGTTGCAGGATACAAAATCAATGCACAAAAATCAACAGCATTCCTATATACAAACAATGAATCCTCAGAATAAAAAATGAGGGAGTCAATTCCATTTGCTATCACAAAAAGAATGAAATACCTGGGAATTAACTTAACAAAGTACGTGACAGACTTATACAGAGAAAACTATAAGACACTTTTGAAAGAAATTGGAACAGACTTTAAGAGGTGGAAAAATATCCCCTGTTCATGGATAGGAAGACTGAACATTGTTTAAATGGCCATTCTGCCCAAAGCAATCTACAGATTTAATACAATACCCATCAAAATCTCACAATCATACTTTTGTGAAATAGATAAAAGAATTATTCAATTTATATGGAACCATAAAAGACCTCGAATTGCCAAAGAAATACCTCATAAACAGAACAAGGCTGGTGGCATTACACTTCCTGACTTCAATTTATATTACAAAGCATAAATAGTCAAAACAGCTTGGTACTGGCAGAAGAACAGAAATATGGACCAATGGAACAGAACTGAAAATCCAGAAATAAACCCACAAATTTATGGGCAAATAATTTTTGATAAAGGAGCAAATAACATACAATGGGGAAAAGACAGCCTCTTTAGTAGATAGTGTTGGGAAAACTGAAAAACTTACGCAAAAGAATGAACCTGAGCTGTGAACTTTCTCCATATACAAAAATAACTCAAAATGGATTAAATACATTCATACCAGACCTGCAACAATAAACTGTATAGAAGAAAACATTGGTACTAAACTTTTAGACCTAGGACTCAAGGAAGACTTCATGAACCTGTTCTCAAAGGCAAGGGAAGTAAAAGCATAACTAAGTGAATGGGACTACATCAAATCAAAAGCTTCTGCACAGCAAAAGAAACCATCAACAAAGCAAAGAGGCAGCCAACTGAATGGGAGAAAATATTTGCAAATAACACATCAGATAAGGGTCTAGTATCCGAAATATATAAAGAACTAATAAGACTTAACAACAGAAAAACAAACAACCCAATTAAAAAGTGGGCAAAAGAACTAAACAGACAGTTTTCCCACAAAGAAATACAAATGGCCAGCAGGCATATGAAAAAATGCTCATCCTCATTAGCTATCAGGGAAATGCAAACCAAAACCACAATGAGATATCACCTCCTACCTTTTAGAATGGCTATTATCAACAAGACAAGGAATAACAAGTGCTAAAGAGGATGTGGAGAAAAAGGAACTCTCGCACACTGCTGGTGGGAATGCAAACTGGTACAACCACTGTGGAAGACAGTGTGGAGGTTCCTCAGAAAATTCGGAATGGAGCTACCATTTGACTCAGCAATCCCCTTTCTGGGGATCTACCCCAAAGACTTGAAAACCTTTGTCCGCAAAGACTTATGTACCGCAATGTTCATTGCAGCACTGTTCATAGTGGCCAAAACATGGAAACAACCAAAGTGCCCTGTGATAGATGACTGTAAAAGAAGCTGTGGTACATATACACAATGGAATATTACTCAGCTATAAGAAAGGATGAAATATTGCCATTTGCAACAAAATGGATGCACCTGGAGATCATCATGCCTAGTGAAATAAGCCAGACAGAAAAAAACAAAGAACTGTATGACTTCACTCATATGTGGAATATAAAACTGAAAGCAAAGAAAAAAAATGAACAAACAACTAACCCATGGACACAATAAATAGTTTAATGTTTACTTGGGGATGAGTGGGTTGGGGAGGGGAAAAAGCGGAGGTGGTTGGAGAGGAGGGAGGGGGAGCTAAATATATGGTAATGGAAAGAGAGGACACATTGGGGGGTGAACTTATTATACAACAAGTTGACAACGCACTGTGGAGTTGTATGCCCAAAACCTATGTAATTCTTGCTAACAGATGTCACCCCAAAAAGTCTAACAATAAAAATGAATTTTAAAATAAATGAATACACTGGAAGGAACTAACAATAGGTTGGGTAAAGCAGAAAATCTAATTAGCTACCTGGAAGACAAGGTAGCAGGAAATACCTAAATGGAAGAATAAAGAGGGAAAAAAAAACTTTTTTAGTGAGGATAGCTTGAGAGACCTCAAGTGTAACAATATTTTAATTATAGGGGTACTAGAAGGAGAACAGTTGGAGCAAGGGATTGAGAACCTGTTCAAAGATATAATGACTAAAAACTTTCCTAACCTGGAAAAAGAAATAAACACACAAACCCAAGAAGTACAGAGGGTAACAGTCAAGATGAACCCAAATAGAACCACACCAAGACATACCATAATTAAAATGACAAAGCTTAATAGCAAAAAGCTTAAAAGCAGCGAGAAAAGGACAACAATTTATCTACAAGGAAGCTCCCATAAGGTTCTCATCAAATTTCTCAATAGAAACTTCGTGGGACAGAAGAGAATGGCAGAAAATACTCAAAGTAGTGAAAAAAAGGCCTACAACCAAGACTACTCTACCCAGCAGGACTATCATTTAAAATTGAAGGTGAGATAAAGAACTTCCCAGATAAGAAGCTAAAGGAATACACTGCCACCAAGACAGTGTTGCAAGAAATGCTAAAGGGACTTCTTTAAGGAGAAGTAAGAAGAAAACAAACAAACAAAAGAAAATTTAAAAACATGAATAATAGCATGACATTGACTACGTACTTATCAATAATCACTTTTGATGTAAGTGGACTAAATGCTCCAATCAAAAGACAGAGGGTAGCCAAATGGATAAGAAAACAAGACTCAGGTATATATTGTCTACAAGAGACTCACCTCCAAAGGAAAGATACACATAGACTGAAAGTAAAGGGATTGAAAAGGATATTTCATGCAAATGAAAATGGAAAAAAAGCTAGGGTAGCAATATTTACATCAGAAAAAAGATAAACTTTAAAACAAAGACTATAGCAAAAGACAAAAAAAAAAAAAAACATTATAAAGGAATCAGTCCAACAAGAGGCCATCACTCTTGTAAACATTTATGCACCCAAAATAGGCACACCTAAATACATAAAGCAAACATTGACTGACATAAAGGCAGACATCAACAGTAACACAATCATAGTAGGGGACTTTCACACCTCACTAACACCAGTGGACAGATCTTCCAGACAGAAAATCAACACGGATAGAGTGGCCTTAAATGACAAAATAGAGTAAGTGGATTTAATTGATGTTTTTAGAGAATTACATCCCAAAGCAGTAGAATATACATTCTTTTCAAACCCACATGGAACATATTCCAAAATAGACCACGTGTTATTTAGGGCACAAAACAAGCTTCAATAAACTTAAGAGAATTGAATTTATACCAAGTACCCTCTCTGACCACAACAGTATAAAACTAGAAATCAATTACAAGAAAAAAACTGAAAAATGCACAAACACATGGAGACTAAACAATATGTTACTAAACAATGAATGGATCAACAAGGAGATTAAAGAAGAAATCAAGGGGTTCAGCAAGATGGCAACCAGAAAGGAGGTCCCTAAAACCTCTCCCCAAAAATACAATTAAACAGCCAGCCAGGATCCAACATGGGAAACCATGAGTGGCACAGAGATAACTGAGAAATCCATGCATTACATGAAAACACCTGAAGGTTAGAGAAATGGGGTTGAGCAGGAGAGAAGGGAGGCAGCAAGACAGATCATGACATGACACCACCTCAGCTAACTAAAGGAACTAGAAAAAAAATCAGGGAGCCACACAATATTGGGGATGGGGGAAGCCAAGCAGCAACAAGAGTGGAAGCCAGAGTGGCAGGAATGCGGGGAGACTGTGAGGGAGCTGCACCTAAAAGTAGCATGTTAGAGACAAAGTCTGGGAGCTGAGCTCTGAAGGACTAAGCAGCAATGAAGTTGAGTGAGGCATTAAACTGCCCTACAAGGAATTAGGGCCATAGATACAGCATCGCAGCTCCCAGTGCCCTCGCACTTCAAGACACACTCGCGCGCAGCACCCTCACAGCTCACGGAGTCCGTGCATGCAGCACCCACATGGCACCCTCCTGTCTCGCAGAGCACATGCAGCCCCCTTCCACAGCACCACCCTTGGCTCCTGGCACATTCACATGACACCATTGTTGCTCAGGACACGTTAACAGCCCCCACTTGCAAATGCTTCCCAAAGCAGTTGCTATAGAAACAAATCGCTGAAAGACTGGGGAGTAAAGTGCTGGTGAAGGGAGAAAGGCAGCTTTGACAGGATTTGCCCTGACCAATGTGAACGGCCTCAGCTTGCATCCCATTGGCCTCCCCTGTCTCCACTAGCTTCCCCAATGAAATGCAGTAAGCGGAGTGGCCTCAGCTTGCATATTGTTGGCCTCCCACTTCACCTGCAACTTTCCCCAACAAACTACACGAAGTGGAGACTGTGGACCACCATGCCCCGCCTCCAATGCTGGTGTAAACCAAAGATACAGCTTACCTCCCCTCTATCCCAAAACTTGCCCCCTAGCGCCACCTAGTGTCTTCTGTGTAGAAAGACACTGAAAAGATGTTAATCAGAGAAAGAAAAAGATCTCCTAGGCTCTACTGGAAATAAACCCTGGATGGCAAAGAAGAACACAACAGATAATATGACTACCTTAGGAGTTAAAGCTTCTCAGAAAGAAGATGAAAAATCTCCAGAAAAGAATCTCATAGACCTAGAAATTTTTGAACTAAGTGACAGAGAATATAAAATAGCCATACCAAAGGCTCTCAGAGAAATGAAAATATACTGGCAAAATACCATAGCTGAGATGCATGGTCTCAGAAAGGAAATCCATGAACAAAAGGAAGTTTTACAAAGAAATTCAAACTATGAAGAAGAACAAGATGGAAATGCGAGAGATAAGTAATACAAATAAAAGTGAGAAATAACTGCCATAGAAAACAGGGCCAAGTAGATGGAGGAAATAATTGGTAATATTGAAGATTGGAACATGGAAATATCTCAGAAAGAGGAAGATAGGGAATACGGAACCAAAAATATTGAAAAAACTCTGCAAGAACTATCTGACTCCATGAGATAAAACAACATCAGGATAATAGGATTGGAAGAAGGAGCAGAGTGCTCAAACAAATAGTAGATGAGCACTTTCCAAACCTATGGAAAAATCTGGAACCCCAAATTAAAGAAGAAAGTAGGTTCCCTAGCAGATCTCCTCTAAGACACATTGTACTGAAGATGTCAAAAACTAAAGACAAAGAAACAATTCTCAAGACAGCCAGAGAAAAAGGAACTATAAATTTTAGAAGTAACCCCATCAGGCTAGCATCAGACTCCTCAGCAGAAACTCTACAGGTCAGGAGGGTGTGGAGTCAAATACTCAAAATGTTAAAAGACAGAAACTTTCAGCCAAGAATAAATTATCCGGTAAAATTGTCCTTCAGATATGAAGAAGGACTAAAGACCTCCTCAGACACACAGAAGCTGAGGGAATTCACCAGGATTCAAGAAAAAGGAGACTCTTTGACTTGAAACAAAACATCAGGCTTAATGAAATAGAGTTGAAACAACAAAAAAGTAACAAAAATAAATTTTAAAAAATAAGAAATAGTCATAGGAAATTCTCATATGTCAATCATCACTCTAAATGTTAATGGACTGAACTCACCAATAAAAAAGAAACAGAGCAGCAAAATAGATTAAAAAACAAAACCTACTCATATGCTGTCTCCAAGAGACACATCTCAGCCATAGGACAAACACAGACTCAGAGTGAAAGGATGGAAAAAATTACTCGAAGCAAATGATAACCAGAGAAAAGCAGGAGTTGCTATACTGATATCTGATTTTTAAAAATCAAGTTAAAAGACATAACAAGAGAAAAAGATGGGCATTACATAGTGATAACAGGCACAATACAACAACAAGAAGACTTGACACTAATTAATATATATGCTCCCAATCAGGAAGCACTGAAATATATAAAGCAACTACTAACAGATCTGAAAGGAGAAACTGACAAAAGCACAATCATTGCAGAAGACTGAAACGTCCACTTAACAGCCATGGACAGATCATCTAAAAGAAAATAAATAAGGAAATATCAGCTCTAAATTACACATTACAGCAATTGGACATAATTGACATTTACAGGACACTTCATCCAGCAAAATTAGACTACTCCTTCCTTTCTAGTGTGCAAGGAACATTCTCAAAGATAGACCATATGCTGAGACACAAAAGTAGCCTCAGCAAATTCAAGGAGATAAAAATCATACCAAGTGTATTCTCAGACCACAAAACTCTGTCATTGGAGAGCGACTGTAAAAGGAAAGCAGAAAAAAACACATATACATGGACATTAAACATCTTATTTAAAAAATGACTAGATCATAAAAAAGATTTTAAAATTCATAGAAACTAATGACAATAAAAATACAATATATCAAAATTATTGGGACACAGCAAAAGCAATAATAAGAAGGAAATTTGTATCATCACAGGCCTAACCTAAGAAATAAGAAAAGTCATAAGTAAACACTCTAACATCCCATCTTAAAAAACTAGAAAAAGAAGAACAAAGAACACGCAAAGTCAGCAGAAGAAAAGAAATAATAAAAATTAAAGCAGAGCTAAATGAAATGGAGAACAGAAGGACAATTTTAAAAACTTAATGCTACAAACAGCTGGTTCTCTGAGAAAGTGAATAATATTGGCAAACCCCTGGCTAGACTAACCAAAGGGTGAGAGGAAAGGACACAGATATCCAAAATTATAAATGTAAGGGAGAAATTACCACTGATACCACAGAAATACAAAGGATTATAAGAAAATATCATGAAGGGCTTTATGCCACCAAATTTAACAACCTAGAAGAAATGCACAAGTTCCTAGAAATCTATATCTGCCTAGACTGAACCAAGAAGAACTCTATAATCTAAATAGATCGAAATAGTAAAGAAATTGAAATGACTATCCACAACCTCCCTAGAGGCAAAAGCCTTGAACTAGATGGTTTCACCAATGAATTTTACCAAGCATTCAAAGAAGAATTAACACCTATCCTCCTCAGACACTTTAAAAAATTTGAAGAAGAGCAATACTTTCTAACTCATTCTATGAAGCCAATATTACTCTAATACCAAAGTCTGCTAAAGACAACACAAAAAAAGAAAACTAGGAGAAGCTGTTAAGATGGCAACTAGAGAGGAGGTTCCTAAAGCCTCTCTCAGAAAACACAATTGAACAGCCGCCCAGGAGCTCAGAAAGAAGACCCTGAGTGACACAAAAGCAGCTGAGAAATGTATGCATCGTAAGTAAACACCTGGAGGTTGGAGAAAAGGGGGCAAGCAGGAGAGACAGGAGGGAGCAGAAATGGATTGCAACAGGACCCAATTACTGCTGACTATCCAGGAGCAGCACAGCACACGGGAGGGGGTAGGACAAGAGGCAACAAGAGTAAAAGCCAGCAAAGTGGCAGAATGGTGGGAGACCATCAGGGAGCTAGGCCTTAGAGCAGCATGTTGGGGAGAGGGCTTGGGAGCCAACCTCTGAAACGTTTGAGTAACAAGAGGGCTGAGTGAGGACTCCGAATAGCTGCAGGCTGTTCAGAGAGACAGGACCTTGTCTTCCAGCACCCTCGTGACCCACAGCACAAACATGCATGGCTCCTATGCAGGGCTGGGCTCCTGTTCCCTGCCCACTGCAGAAGCGGGCCAGCTGCCTTCATCCTACCTGAGGTCAGATGCACAGCTTCCAATTTGTTGTGTGCATGCCTACATGCATGGCCCTGGGGCCTACAAGCAGTGCGAGGCTGCAGACTGCACCTGAATGGCCGAATGCTGGAGCAGGCCCAGGAAGATAGGTGGATTTGATACCATTCCCCCCAGCCAGCAAGAGCAGCCTTGGCCCGCCTCACTGAGCTTCCCTAGAACAGATAAACAGGTGGAGCTGCCCCAGTGTGGTTTTGTTGGCCTCTCCCCTCTCCTACAGCCTCCCCAATGAACTAAATAACTGCAGCAGGTGGAGGGACCACAGATAAGTGCACACTGTCACCAAACATGGCATGAGACCAAAAATAAGAAATAAACAACCCCCCTCTCTCCCAAAACTAAGCCACCAGAGCCACCTGGTGTCTGCCCTACAGCAAGACACCAAAAAAGTACTAATCAGGGCTTCTGGGCTCTGCTGAACATAACGCCCTCATGTCAAAGAGGAAGAACCCAGCAGAAAGGATAAATTCCTTAAAAACTAAAACTGCTCAGAAAGAACATGAAATTTATCCAGAAGACAGCTTCTTAGACCTAGAAGTTTCTGCAATATGCGACAGACAATTTAAAGTAGCCATTCTAAAAGCTCTGAGAGAAATGGAAACGTACTGGCAGAACACCATAGCTGAGGTAAATGACATAAAAAAATAATCCATGAACAAAAGAAACAATTTAACAAAGAAATTCAAAACATAAGAAACATTGAGATGAAAATGTGAGAGATAAATAATACAATAAAAGAAGTGAGAAACGAAATAACTACCATAGAAAACAGGGTCAACCAGATGGAGGAAAGAATTAGTGATATCAAAGATCAGAACATGAAAACAGCTCAAAAAGAAGAAGAGAGGGAATACAGAACCAAAAGGATTGAAAAAACTCTGCAAGAACTATCTGATTCCATGAGACAAAACAACATCAGGATAATAGGATTAGAAAAAGGAGCAGAGCATTCTACAGAGACCATACTCAAACAAATATTAGATGAGAACTTTCAAAATCTGTGGAAAGATCTGGAACCCCAAGTTCAAGAAGAAAACAAGTCCCTGAGACACCTGGACCCTAGCAAATCTTCTCCAAGACACATGGTACTAAAGATGTCCAAAACTGAAGAAAAGGAGACAATTCTCAAGGCAGCCAGGGAGAAATGAACTATAAACTTTAGAGGAAAACCCATCAGGCTGGCATCAGATTTCTCAGCAGAAACTCTACAGGCAGGAGGGAGTGGAGTCCAATATTCAAAACTAAAAAAGAGAAATTTCCAGCCAAGAATAAATTATCCAGCAAAATTATCTTTCAGATATGAAGGTGGAATAAAGACCTTCTCAGACACACAGAACCTGGGGGAATTTGCCAGCACAAGGCTGGCACTTCAAGAAATACTTAAGAAGGCTGTTCGACCTGGAACAAAACATCCGGAAAAATGGAATAACATTGGGGCAACAAGAAAGAAACAAAAATACAACAAAAACAAACAAATAAGTAAGTAATGGTGATAGAAAATCCTCACATATCAATCATCACTCTAAATGTTAATGGACTGAACTCACCAATAAAAAGACACAGAGTAGCAGACTGGATTAAAAAACAGAACCCATCCATATGCTGTCTCCAAGAGACACATCTCAGCCATAAGGACAAACACAGACTCAGAGTGAAAGGATGGGAAACAATACTCCAAGCAAATGGTAACCAGAGAAAAGCAGGAGTTGCCATATCGATATCTGATGAAATAAATTTAAGGTTAAAAAAGTTACTAAAAGACAAAGATGGATATTACATAATGATAAAAGGCACAATACGACAACAAGAAAATTTGACACTAATTAATATATATTCTCCCAACCAGGATGCACCAAAATATACAAAGAACTATTAACACATTTGAAAGGAGAAACTTGCAGAAACACAATCATTGTGGGAGACTTAAACACCCCGTTAACAGCCATGGACAGATCATCCAAACAGAAAATAAATAAGGGAATATCAGCTCTAAATGACACATTGCAGCAATTGGACATAAGTGACATTGACAGGACACTTTATCTAGCAAAAAGAGACTATACCTTCTTTTCTAGTGCACATGGAACATTCTCAAGGATAGACCACATGCTGGGACACAAAAGTAGCCTCAACAAATTCAAGAAGATCAAAATTATACCAAGTATATTCTCAGACCACAAAGCTTTGAAATTGGAGATCAAATGTAAAAAAAAAAAAAAAAAAAAAAAAAAAAAAAAAAAAAAAAAAAAAAAAAAAAAAAAAAAAAAAAAAAAAAAAAAAAAAAAAAAAAAAAAAAAAAAACAAAATAAGCAGAAAAAAACCACATACACATGGAGATTAAACAGCATCTTATTAAGTGACTGGATAAAAGAAAAAATAGAAAACAAGAAACTAATGACAATGGAGAGAAGACAAGATGGCGACTGGAAAGGAGTTCCTAAAGCCTCTCCCAGAAAACACAATTGAACGGCCGTCCAGGAGCCAAGAAAGTGGACCCTGAGTGACAAACCGGCTGCTGAGAAATCCACAAATCGCAAGTAAACCTGAAGGCTGGCGAGAAAGGGGCGAGTCGGGGAGAGGGAAGGGAGCAGAGACCGACAACGCGGGACGCGATCCCTGCTGACTATTCGGAGCTGCGCAGTTTGGGGGAGGGGAGAGAGACTGGGAAGCTGG
>PVJL010017092.1:0-19182 GCA_004026885.1 Lyroderma lyra | reverse complement strand
GGGGAGAAAGGGGAGGGGGTGGGAGAGGAGGGGGGGAAGCTAAATATAAGGTGATGGAAAGAGAAGTCACATTAGGTGGTGAACTTATTATACATCAAGTTGACAATGCACTGTAGAATTGTATGCCTGAAACCTATGTAATCCTTGCTAACAGATGTCACCCCAATAAGTCTAACAATAAAAGTGAATTAAAAAAAAACAAAAAATACAAAAAAAACACAAGTTTTTATCAATTTAATGACAAAATGTTGTAGGTAACACCTTTAAATTAAATACCAAGATATGTGCTTAAATGTAGTTACTTAAAGAAGGAGAGATAAGAATACCACTTGGTAGACTCCCCTTTATTGTTTCAAAGTGATTCAGAAGTCAATGTATAACCAGTCAAATACCTGTCTGATGAGGGGAGCACTTTAACTGTCCTTTTAAAAGGCAGATTGACATTAACTGGCAACCAGTCTCAATTTCCTTTTGGTGGTTCAGAAGATAGACTTACTAATTTTATTTTTAAGCACGTTTTTCTCTCTAACCTTCAGAGAAATGCCAGCAATTATAGAAAAGATGAACTCATAGCCCAAACAATGAGAGGCTATTAAGCCCTGCAACCTCACCTTCCTTTGGTGGCATAGACATTATTGCAACTTAATATAAAAATTTAAGTATATTTCAATGTAAATTATATGTATTTTTCTAATAACTTCCAAAATCAAGATGTTAACTTTACCTGCCTCCCTATAAAAATAAGAATTTTAAATATAAAATCACTTTTAAGTCTATGACGATTTGATCATAATTGAATACACAAAAATACATATATTGCTGATCATTTTAATAACTACAAAGCAAATCCTAAAATATTTTTAGCATTTTGTAGTGAAATAAAGCACATTTTTATCAGTAAGCTTGTTGGAAGTCAAACAGCACTCGAAGCTTTGGAGAACCAGTTTGTTATACCAGCAGGTTCAGAGGAGTTATAGACTCTAAAATCTGAGCCCTGACTAACAGGATTTTCAGACTCTTATAGGGTTGGGGTGGGGGCTGGCTGATGCAATAAGTGTGCTAAATGCATACATCAGGCAACTGGTGGAAGGACTGTGGAGGTGGGAGTTCACAGAATTTACATTAAACACCTTACGGTATTTATATTAAACAACCTTGTCTGTAATTTTCCACTTTATTCCCCACTTTGATGACCTTATAACTCTGTTTAACGGAAAATCACCATATATCTTTGACTCAGTGCAGGCCAGTAAGGCTAGTACTTGAGCAGTGGTTGCGCTGTTCACCATGATTTCAATGAACTGGATAATAGCTTGGAGGGTACAAGGTCTTAGTGTATGGGGGTGCCCCAACCAGTCCTGTAGCTAAGAGCAAGTTCAGGATACTGGCACCAGCTAGGAGTAGCAGCTGGCAGGTCATTACAGTTTTACCGCTGGTTGGAGTTCTGGGCATCACCAGTGGAGGTCCTTCATGTCCTTTGCTTGGTCCTGGGCTAGACAACCCACACTCTCTGCAGTGTTATTTGCAGTGGTCCCTCAGGATCATCTTGGGCTGTCCAGGTCTCCAATGGGTCCCTGTCATCGACCTTTTTTACTTGAGTGTGGTAAATCCAGGGTGCTGTACCTGCAATTTTAACAGCAGTTGGAATAACCAGTATAACCATGTGTGGGCCTGTCCAGATGGGTTGTAGGGGTTCCTTTTTCCAGTCTTTAACTTAGACTATGTCTCCCAGCTTATAGGAGCGTACTTGGTTTCCTAAAGAGATTGGGGCCCAGTCTAACACATTCTGACTTATGTATGAAAAGTCTTCCCTAAGATCTGAAGTTGGGTTGACAGATCTAGTTCCCCTAGTTGTTGAGGGTCACCCGTATGCCTACTGATGATAGGTGGGGGCCTCCCATATAGAATTTCAAATGGGGAATATTTTGAGAGTCTGGGAGCACATTAGACCCACATTAAGGTAAGAGATAGTACATCTACCCATGGGAGTCCTGTTTCCTGACAGAACTTAGCATGGTCTTGAGGGTTCAGTTCATGCATTCAAGTTTCCCTAAGCTTTCAGACCTGTAAGTGGTGTGTAACCTCCGGTTAATCTTCAGCAATTTTGCTATGGTTTGTATAACAAGGCAAGTCCATTGTCCTACCCTATTGAAAGAGGAAGTCCATAGTGAGGTATTATTTCTCTCAGCCAGGCCTTCGCAACTTCTTGTGCCTTTTCAGTGTGAGTGGGAAAGGCCTCGACCCATTTTGAGTATGTGCAGACTAAAACAAGTAGATATTTATGACTCCAAAATAGCTTTACATCAGTAAAGTCAATTTCTGTGTCTTCAAAGGGGACATCCTGGTGACCTTAATTCCCAGGACCTGTTTAGGACCCTGTGCCACATTGTTTTTAGCACTAAGAGTGAACCTAGTGCTAATTTGGGCACAGAGGGCCAGGAGCCTGGCAACATAGTTATATCTAGTGAGTCTCTTTTCAAGAGTCATTTTTCCCCAATGAGTCAGGTCATGGTATTGTTTAACCATGTGATAAGCTAATCCCCTGGCAATGAAAAGTCTCTGGTCCAGTAGTTGCTACCAGCCCTCATTAATCCAGGTGCTCTCCTTGGCCTTTGCCCATTGGTCTTCTTCTGGAGGGTACCTTGGATTTTCCGGTAGGCTTGGTGCTGAAAGTACCTTGGAAGCCAGGTCCAGGTTGGTAGCTGTCCTAGTCTGAACAGCAGTTTTTCATGCTGCCTAATACACCAGGAAGTTACCCTGACTGATTGGGTCAGTCCCCTTTTGGTGTCCTTTGCTATTTCCTTTGGTTGCCAAAAAGCTTCAAGTAGCTGGAGAATTTCTTCTTAGTTTTTGATCTCCTTTCCTCTGGCCATAAGTAACCCCGCTCTTTGTAAAGGACCCCATGGATATGTGAAGGGGTGAAGGGTATTTTGAGTCAGTGTACATGTTGACTTTCTTTCCCTCTGCATACCTGAGCATCTGAGTTAGGGTCCATAGCTTGGCCCTTTGGGCTGACCATCCTTGTGGCAGTGCCTCAGCCTTGATGACTCAGTCTTGAGTAGTTATTGCATAACTGGGCTTTTATTCCCTATTCTGGATGAAGCTGCTCTTGTCTGTGAAGAGTACCAGGTCTGGCATGGAGAGGGGAACATCAGTGAGGTTGGGCCACCTAGAGACGATTTCATCCATGGTTTCTTCACAGTTATTTTCAGGTGGGATTGCCTCTACAGGAAGGAATGTGGCCAGATTCAGGATGCTCACTGTTTCCAGTGTCACCCGTGGATTCTCACACAGTAGGCCTTGGTAGTGTGCCATCCTGGCACTAGTGAGCCATCGGTAATCCTGGCTGTTTATTAAGGCTGTTACCACATGGGGGACTTCCACATGGATGTTCTGACTTAGGGTAAGCTTGTCAGCTTCCCAGATGAGAGTGACCATAACCGCCAGCGCTCAAAGGCCAGGGGGCCATCCAACAGCTACTGGGTCAAGTTACTTAGACAGGTGGGCCATGGGCCTTTGCCAGGGTCTGACAGTTTGGATGAAGACCCCTAAGGCCTCATGTCCCTTTTCACAGATGGAAAGGTTGAATTCCTCGTTCACATCCAGGAGTCCTAGTGCTGGTGCAAAGTCAGTATTCTCTTCATTTCCTGGAAGGCAACTTCTTATTCATTTTACCACTTCAGGGGCTCATTCTCTGATGTTGTCAGGGCTTCATAAAGGGACTTTGCTATTTTTAATCACCCTGGGATCCAAATGTGGCAGAATCCTGCTGCTCCAAGGAATTCCAAAACTTTTTTTTCTATTTTCACCCTGAGGAATCAAGCAGATAGTCTGTTTTCCTTCTGGTCCCAGGGAGTGATGCCCATGGGAAATAACAAAGCTGAGATATTGGACCTAGGACCAGCAGATCTGAGCTTTTTTCCAGGATACTTTGTATCCCATGTCAGTTAGCAGCTGTGGTAGAGCCCTGGTATCATTCCAGCAGCCCTCCCAAGAGTCACTTGCCAGGAGGAGGTCATCTACATACTGCAGCAATGCACAGTTTAGTCACTCTCCAGGGAAGGCTGCAAAGTCAGCAGCCAATGCCTTTTGAAGCCCTGGGGCAAGCGTGTCTAGGTAAGTTGATCCTTTCTTCTAGTCAGGGGTTCCTCCCATTTGAAAGCAAATAGTGGCTGACTGATGTGGCTACTCTTAGGCAGAAGAAAGCATCCTTAAAGTCTAAACAGAAGAACCATCTTGCTCTGTTTCAAGAGTAGGGGAGACCAATGAGAGGGGAGATTTCAGGCAGGTTGGCAGGTGCCAGGGGAGCCATTGGTCCTTGAGGGGCAGATAGAATGTATGACAGAGGGGCTGGTTCCTTCTCTGGGTCTCCCTGATGAATCAGCTTCTAGAGTTTTCCCCCTCTTTGGGGTTGAGCTATTAAAGTCCTGCACTATACCTTATTGTTTGTGCAGAATAGAACCCAAGGAGGTAGAGTCCATGATATTTGTCACCATGTGTCTATGTGGGGAAACTAGTCAGGGTACTTTATATTACTTTATAAACTGCAAAGACCTTGGGGAGGTCTAAGGTCCCTTCTGGCAGCCAGCCAACCTGAAAACTAGTCAATTTCAGAAAGAGTTCAAAGTTTTCCTCATATCAATCTGACAACATAGTCATCAGCATAACCTTTCTTGAAGTTCTTGAGCATACAATCTAATACAGTTGGCTTGGACTGGCTGGACCCCATTTCTTTGTGTACCTAAGTGACCTTCCCAGGTGCCCTCCTGTGCCTGGTGTCACAAAATGAGCAAAGGATGGGCACCCCCAGAGGAGGTCTTTCAGATGCCTGCCAGGCCATGTCCCTTATGGTACTTTAAGGCACATCTTAGCTAAAGTGCGCCCATATAAACCTCAGGCCTGGCTGTCCTTGAAAGGACAAGTCACTATTTTTTCTTATGATTTTGCTATAAAACTGCAGATTGGAGCCCACTTTGGCTCCATAGCTACTGCTGTGGAACCATCGATACAGTCACACAGTCACACAGTCATACATCCAATCACACAGAGGTTACCACATATCCCTCCTAACCCCTGCGTTTTCCCTACCTGACATCTCACAGTGGAGACTTTGGGTGGTGATCAACCTCCTCTCATCTGAAGATGGGCCTGACTGGGGCTTTGGTCCTGAGACCTTACCTTATACAGAGTCTTGCTTCCCGAAGAGGTTAGTTTGTGCCTCCATGGAGTCTGACTGGTTCAGGACACCTCTGGGCATGGTGGCCCCCAGGAAGGAAGCCCTATAAAATTTCCAGGTGTCACCACCTCTTTTGACTCAGTCAGACCTCTGCCACCCATTGGCTCCAACCGCCATGCTGGTGGTGCAACGGGCCAACAAGGTTGTTTTCCTGGTCAGGGAACCAAAACATTGTGGCAGAAATGGCACTTGGGGGTTCGGAGAACCAGTTTATTACTCTGATAAGCTCAAAGGAATTACAGACTCCAAAGTCTGAATGCCAACTAACAGGCTTTTTGGACTCTTATAGGGTTGGGGTTGGGGCTGGCTGATGTAATAAGCAAGCTAAATGCATACATTAAGCAACTGGTGGAAGAAATGTGGAAGTGGGAGTTCACAAAATTTACATTAAACACCTTACAGAAACAGTTTTGTCTGTAATTTTCCACTTCAAGCTCATCAGAAATTTACACTATATTGCAAATGTAGTTTGTATTTCTTACTTGTATCACTCTAAGGTAAAGCATATGGGAGCAAATGTTTGGGCAAAGACATTTTATATCCCCACAAGTTTTGCTATTAAAATTAGTCCTCAAACAAATGATTCTATTTTTTTAACATTTTAAGAATAGACCACTGAATGACCTAGAAAATACTAGCTTAAGTAATTTGCTATTAAAAAATATAATGTTTTGCAATAATATGTAAAAACATTAATGTTCAAGGATCTTTTGTGAATTATCTAGTATTTTCTCATCAATTTATTAATAAATTAAAAACTTGATTGGGCTCATAGAACAGTAAACAAAAATAAAAAGCTGAATCTATTATCCTTTTACTTTACTGTATTTCCCTAATGGATTTTATTCCCCATATGATGATGACCCCTGAACTCATTCTAAAATACATGTTTAAATAGTTCTTTTCCCTAATGACTCCAAACTGCCTAATGGATTAAATTAAATTGCAGTGTTGCATAAATGTTCTTCATCTCTTGTCTCATTCTACTTGTCTCCTGCTTGCATCTCTCACATTGGTGTGCTTACTGTGTAGTCAAATCAAATTCTTAATATAAACTCCTTATACATCTAGGCTTTCTCTTGCTTTGGCTTATTCTGTTCCTATTGCAGGGTGCATTCCCTCACTCAGTTTAATCAACAGTTCCAAGTAGATTTTTCAGTCCCTCTAGTCACCTCACAATGTAATGCTGCTCTAATCATTTCTATGTTCTATTATATCACTTGTCACTGCACTTTATATATGAGCATTTGTTTGAGTCTCTTACAAGATTGTGAGCTCCTACAGGATCTAGCAGGGTGGCTGAATGAATGAATGGATAAACTAGCACCAACACTGTGCATATTTTTATCTTATTTTTAAAAAGCCACACTATTTTATTGGTGCTTCTACTTTCAGCTCATTCTCATACAACCATATTACTGTTTTATTTCTACTTTAGCTGAAGAATTTTATTAAGCAGAATAAAATGAAGAGGCAGGGTTTTCAAAATAAAAATGTAGGCCATAGACCATAAAAGTCAAATTATAAAAAAGAGGTGATGATTCATTAATATTTTTTGCTTTTTAATTTATCAGTTTTTGTGTACATAGTTTACTATGTCGATAACCACCAATTATTTTCACAACTGACATTTGAGTTGGAGTAAAGCATTTTCTCAAAGTCAGTCACATTTTGTGATGTCACTACATAGTACACTGTAGGTCTTTTTCAGGGAGTGATGAAATACTTTGAGGTTCAAATGATTTGCTTGTTTAGCTTTAGCTGAAGCATTGGAAAAAAGAATTACACAATTTTAATCAGATGAATTCTGCTATTGAATTCCTAGTAGAACTTTTGTTAAGGTTGCTGAAAGTTGATGAAAGAAAATAAAAGAGCAGAAATGAAATAAGATTTTCTTATCTTTTCTATTTAAAGTTTATATTGAAGGTATTATTTCTTTTCTTCCTCACACATACTTTATCACAGTTAACCTTGGAGAGATTTCTGGATGCCATTATCAAATGGCTCAGAATCCATTGACGATCATCCTTCTAACTGCTTAGGAAAGAAATCTCATTCTTTACAGAATTGTAGCCATGTTTTATCCTAGGATGGTCAGAATACAACTGGAAGAAAGCATTCTTCCTTGGGTACCACAGTATAAGAGATATATGTTCAAGAGGCACTCGTTGGGGTGATAGTGAGCTGCATGGTGGAAAAGATAAAAATCTGTGTTTAAGAAGTTCAGGATGCTTAGTCTGGAAAGGAAATGACATATGACATGGGGAATTACCCTCTTTAAGTATTTAACTCATTATTACAACTACAAATTATTATAAACATGATAGAGAAGGATTTTAGTTTAATACAAGAAAAATCTATCTAAGTTAGCCAGTTCCTAAGATGAAATGAACAGACAGGGAATAATGAGTTCCTTATCATAGATGGTGGCCAAACAGAGAACAGTTGACTGGCTGTGGGAGAAGTTGGAGAAAGGATGTATCTATTAGGACAAAAGAATTTCTATCAGAGGCAATTCAACACAGGCTATTAGGTAAAAGCCTGCTGGAAAGGTAAGGATATTCGAAGATTAGAAATTCCAAGGCTACCACATTGGGAGACTTGAAGGCCAAATCAGAAAATGATATGACCCAGTCATCAGGACACCTGGCTGCTGAGACTGCTGTTGGCAACAGTACCTGGGCAGGACTCAGAGCCTGGGCTCAGAGCCACTATTCACTGCTGTCATTGCATCATTGCCCAAGGCTCACCTCCCTTTAACCCTGAGTCCCACCAGTGCTTCTGCTGACAGACTAACAGAAATCCAGCTACCACAGGACACTGAACTATGTAGGATATGCATACTGAGCTCCAGTAATGATGAGAAGATAGTGAAGAACCAATCCCAGTTGATATACATCAACATGCAAGCACAGGAGGGTTTTGAATTTGTGAAGTTGATTTAATGTTATTGCCCCCAGTTGTCCAAATATAAATTCAATAGTTGATATTTTTACATCTTAGAGAGAGGAAAGGAAAGACTAACACCTGTGACCAAGGCACAAGCACTTAATGAAGCATGTTGGGCAGTCATTCAAATAGCTAAATTTCTCAGTTTTAAAGGTTTTCATGTTAAAAGAATGAACTAATTATAATGAATAAATTCCATTTCCTTAGAATTATGTTAAAAATTCATGTACCAGAGTTTATGTTTTAACTTCATTTTAATTTGAAATCAACTTTAATTACTCAGAAGCTTTGTTTAGAATATCATAAAATGTGAATGTAATAGTTATTTTACTTTATGCTAACATTAGTACCTACAACTGACCCATACTAGAATGTCTGGCATTCAATAGAAACTTATTAAATAAATACAAAAATCTAATACAAAAGTATGAAGTCTAACTTAAGTGAATGAATTTTCAAAGAAAAATCATTAGAGGATGAAAATCAACATGATTTTCTAGATAAGCTGCCTTAAACCTACAAATTATCAGCAGTTACCTCTGACCTGATAAGTGAAAAGAAAATAAACAACTTTAGTTGGGAAATGAATAATTATCAAACAGCCCCATAGTTTTTTATGATGTCATTCCCTTGGTTTATCACAAATTGAAATGAAGCAATCTCAATGCAAAATGGTAAGTATGTTACTGACATACTATCAAGAACTATCAAGCACTATTAAGAACTGAAATTTTAAGTAATATTTTAACTTGTAAACAGAAGTGTTCACAGTTTGGATAAATACTGGCAAATTGGCCAGTTTTATTGAATCTAATTCCAATGTTTATTACATAACCAATATTTTTTAATTCCAAGAAATTCCTCTTATGTTACTTATTTATAAAGGCCCCTGGATATCTATTTTTTTTCTTGTCTTCCATGGCAATATTGTAAGGGGAAATGTATTATAGTTTGGGGGAGTAATTAAGAACCAGGGTACTGGCCAGCAAACTGGTCTTTTTCTGAACTCTTGCTCATCTGCTTACAACTTTGTGACGTTCAATAAATGACTTGCATTCTCTATGCCTCAGGAACCTCACCTGTAGAATGGAAATGGTAATAATGCCACCAACCTGAGAATTAGATGAGTTGAGATAGGTAAACCACTTAAAATAGTGCCTGGTACTTCACAAATATTAAATGTAAGTTGTGTTTTGGTTTTGTTTTTTTTAACAGAAATGATTTTTCCACTCTACCTTAAGCATTCCCACTTTCCTTCTGGCTTTACAGAAAGTGAAATGCAAATACACACTTTGTTTCAATAATAAAAAGTGTGCAACTTCTTGTCCATATTTTTAACATGAGTTAGTCTTGAAACAAATCAAACTTTAGAAAAAATATTTTATAAGATATTTTAATTCAGTTTTCTTAGGACACATATAATGTGGGTGGAAGATGCTGGAAGTACTCCACTCACACAGTAGTTTCTCAATAATACCATTGAAAAGTGCTTTGTATTTTCCAAGTACTCTTGCATATTTCTAATACAATGTGTGCTTTTTTTTTTTTTTTTACAACATACTGTGGTGCCTAAAGCTCTTTAGAGGGCAGTCAAAATCTTATGTTCCTGACATTCTCTTTGACCACTCAGTACCTGTGCTATATTTTGAAAGGTGACAGTCATCTGAGGAGAGTTTTTTCAAGGAGTACAGCAGCAGAACTCTTTGAAATCAAAGCAAAGAGGGGAGAAAAACCTCACATTGCTTAGAAATAGTAAATTCTGAGTAAAAAATTTACCATACACATGAAAGGTTTATTATGTCATCTTATACCTTTTCCAGTTCTCAGTATTGTAGTGTAAGTACCTAAATAAGAGCCTCCATGAATTATCAATATTAACTTCTGTGTTTCTCACATATAGCCATAAAAAGTAGATTAATGATAATAGTCTTTAGTCTTTTATTAATGTTCTGTGACATTTAATTTACAGAATCTTAGACCATACATAAATTGCTTGCAAGCCAAGCTGACAAGAGTTAAGCAGTAAAAATGACCAATCTGATGGACAACATTGCAAGTTACTAGGCTGACAAAGTATAATGATGGAGAAACCATAAATAATGATGCATAGCCAGGATTACATCTAAGTATGTACAATAAAGGCAGCACATCAATCATTTGGCTTGAGAGCCATTAGAGGCATCCTTGCTTGCAAATCTTTTTTCACTAACCAGTTCAGTAACTGAAAATTTGAAGAGCTTTATTTTGGTTGAAAGTTCTTTGAAATACTTTAAACAACATTACTTGAAAAAGTTAATGATTAACTCAGTAGCATCCTATGATATAATAATTTGATTTTATTATAATTTATCCATTTATTGAGCATCTATCTGACATTAAAAATAAAAGAAGGAAGCTACACTCACTGCTTCTAGTCAACACCAGTATAATCAGAAACAAAAAGGAGTAACCAGACATCAGAGTCTAGAGTGCAGAAGACTGTGGGAGATGTTCAAATATCATAGGGACAGGAATCCCTAGACATCTTCCAGGCTGGGAAAGATGTTAAAATGTCATGGGGACACAGAAGAATTCTCCCAGCTCCAGAGATGCTCAATTTTCTTATATTATGTAAAATATCATAAGACAATGCATACAGTAGGCCTCTGCTTTTTTAATCCCAACAGCAATTTGAAAGAGTACAGATATTTATTGAAAAAATCCACATATAAGTGGATCCATACAGTTTAAACCCATGTTGTTGAAGGGTTAACTGTATGGAGGAAAGTATAATAGAATAGAATAAGGAGATAGCGAAAGACATAGGCAAGTATTATTCAACTTTTACAGTTAGCCAGGTGAGAAGTTAAGTATGACTGATGGATTAAGGTATTTGAATTCTATCTTAAAGTAATAAAATTCAATTGAAAAACTTTAATCAAGAAACAGTATGATTATATTTGGGTTTGAGAGTTATTACCCAAGCAACAATAAAATACTTATTGGGGTCAGAGGGCTGGTGAAGTACACATATAAAATTTAACTTAGACTGGGTTAGTAGAAATTTAAAGGATTTGAATTCCAGAGGCATTTAGGAGAGAGGATCAGCAGAGTTCTAATTAGAGATTTGGGTAAAAGAGGAGGTTTCTGGCTCCAATGACTCAATATGCATGTTGTTGTTATCACAAGAGAATATGACAATTAGGTTTCAGAGATGGGAAATGTGATCAGTTAGGCTGTGAAAATGTGGGACAGAGCTTCTTATGATTATGCAAGAGGAGGTAGATAGTAGTCACCTGGACATAAATGCATAGACTTAGCAGGAGAGATTTGGGCTTAATGGCAGACCTGAGTGTATCAACAATACAGAGAAGTAGTCATGAGTATTGAATTCTTTTAAAATTGTATTGCCAAAAGTGATATAATCTAAATAGCAAATAACATGTTACAAGTGCAATCACAAAAAATTATGTATTTGCCTAGATAATATAATGTTATGAACATATGAACACATTTGTGTTAGAGTGTTAAATTTATGAGAAATTACATTTTCTGTTTTAAAAAGCTGTGATAGCTTCAAAGTGTTACCAGAAAATGTGATACTCTCATTGGCATGGTGTCCAGGTTCTTGGTATTTTGAACAAAGAATTGAATGAGACACACACAAAAGTATAGAGGTGAAACAAGGAGATAGTTTATTGAAGAGAAAGTACACTCCAAAGAAGTAGGAGCAGGCTTGAGCAAAGAGAGTGGCTCAAGAGCCCCAATCAACGAGGCTTTGGTACTTTTATTTTCTTCCATGTCTTCAGGGGAGACACCTCTGGGCATGGAGTCTCTTGATTGACAAGTCTGATCCACAGGGCCTGTGACATCATCTTTCTTTTATTGTTCATGTCTCCTTTCCAAATTCAGTTACCTCCTGTGATTGTCTTATCTTGGGGCAGGGATTACTAGTGAGAGAGTGGTATCAGTAGGGCAAGTCTCATGGGAAGAGTCCCAAGAGCCCCCTATTCTACCTGCCTTCCTCACATTTCCTTGAGAGATGTGATCCCCACAAATCTTTATGAGAAGCTGAGGGGCTGAAGGTCTCATCTTCTGTATCTGCTTCCTGCTGAAGATGGTCATTGTCCCTACCTACTGGGGATCCACAGAACTCTCACTTTATCTGATCTAATGGGAGAAGAGACCTTGAGATCCGTCATGTAGACTCCTTTGGTCGAGATGAGCTGGAAGCCTTGCCAGGTGACATCTGCATTCCAAAGACCCCTCAATAAGGAGAACCAGACCCAGTTAGTAAATTCAAAAGCTTTTGCCCAAAATGTAGGCCTCAAAGCCTTCACTGCAGGATGGCTACATGATAGAAGATTTGTTTAGCTCTTCGGAGTCTGCATCCTGCTGATTTGGGGCTCCACCAGTCACCCTGGTGCGACCGCTTATCCAAGAATGGCCTGGGGATGGTACAATTAACAATCACAGATTCACAGTTGCAAGGATAATTAGCTAAAATCTAGCATACCCAGCTAAGTAAAGTTTTATTATCACATACCACAAATTTCAGGATGGCTAACCAGGGCTGGAGACAGACATTTTGTAAATACAATTAGCAAAGACAAGTTACAAGTTCTTCTCTGAATGATTAGCTCAAACCAGGGAAAAGGACATCTGGGAAATGCAGGGTAAAAGCCTATTGTTTAAGTTTTGGGGTTATCGTCTGAAGCAAGCAGCAGAATGAAGACATTCCATGATTCAAGTTAGGAGCAATCTTATAATTTATGTATTTTCCATCATGTATCCACCCAGTAACAGGGACTTTGGGGCCTGCTTCTTGAGCAAATGCTTTAAAAACTATTAACTAATTTATTTTTTTTTCAATGTAAGGGCCATTGGAATACAATTGATACCCTAGCAAGGCTTGTAGCCCATTCTGACTAAAAGAGTCAACATGGTCTCCCAGGTGGATCTTGAGACCCCTTCCCCTTTTAAGTCAGATAGGCTGAAAGCATTATCCCCAATAGGTAGGGAAAAATAACCACATTCAACAGGAAGCAGATATGAAAGATGAGACCTCCAGTTCCTCCTTGATTCCCATAGAGATTTATGGGGGTCACATCTCTCAAGAGAAAAGTGAGAAAAGCAAGGGTGGTGATTACTAGTGAAAAGGTGGTGTCAGGATGGTGACTACTCCATCAGGTCCAAGTCACATGGGAAGAGTCCTGAGATCCCCCTTATTCTGTTTGCCTTTCTCACTTTTCTTTTGGGTGATATGATCCCCATAAATCTCTGTGAGAAGTTGAGGGACTGAAGGTCTCATATTTTCTATCTGCTTTGGGCTGAAGGTGGTTGTTTTCCCTACCTATTGGGGATTCATGGAACCCTCACTTTATCTGATCTGAAAGTGGAAAGGGGTCTAGAGATCTTCCTGGGAGACTGTGTTGACTCCTTCAGTTGGGATGGGCTGGAAGCCTTGCTGGGGTATCACTGATATCCTGAAACCTCCTAGATGAGAAGTGAATTCAGTTAATAGTTTTAAAAAGATTGGCATAAGAAGAAACACCAAAGCCCCTGTTACTGGTTGGTTATATGATGGAAAATATGTGAATTACAAGTTTTGGGGTAATGATCTATGGCAGAATGTGGGTGTATTATGATTCAGGCTAGGGACAGTCCACTGCTCAAGATTAGGAGCCATTGAAAGTTAATCAAGAAAATGATTAAGATTATGGCTAGGAAGAAGGTGAAACTGAAAGCTGAAGAACTAGTGAAAAGGAGACTAGACATTCCTATAGTGGAAAGGCTTCTTTGTTTGACCTGTATTAGTTTGACTTTTACTCTCCAAATTTGGATACATTTTATTATTTTCTCTTGTCTATCTGCTCTGGCTAAAACTTTTGGTACTATATTGAATAGTAATGGCAACAGGGAGCATTCTTATCTTTTTCCTAATTGTAGAATAGGCTCCAGCTTTTCCTTACTCAGTGTGATATTAGGTGAAGGTTTGTCATATATGGTCTTTATTATGTTGAGGTACATTTCTTCTATATCTATTTAATTTAGTGTTTTGATGATAAATGGATGTTGCATCTTGTCAAATGCTTTTCCTTCACAAATTGATATAATCATATAACTTTTATCTTTTATTTTATTTATGTGGTGTATCACATTGATAGATTTGCTATGTTGAACCATCTTTGATCTCCAGGAATGAATCACACTTGATCATGATATAAAATCTTTTTAATGTATGTTGTATTCTATTTGCTGATATTTTGCTTAGAAAATTCACACCTGTGTTCATCAGATATATTGGTCTATAGTTTTCTTTTTTGTGTTATCCTTATCCAGTTTTTGTATTGGGGTACTGTTGGCCTTATAGAATGAGTTGGGAAGTGTTCCCTTATCTTCAAATTTTGGAGGAGTCTTAGGAGGATAGATATTAATTCTTCTTTGAATGCTTGATAGAACTTGTTGCTGAGACTGTCTGGTCCACAGCTTTTACATTTGGGGAGGTTTTAAATGATTGTTTCCATTTTTTTTTTTACTATTGATTAGTCTATTTAAATTATCCAGTTCTTGGTTCAGTTTAGGTAAACTATGTATTTCTAGAAACTTCATTCATTATAGGTTGTTAAATTTGGTGGCATAAAGCCTTTCATAATATTATTTTATGAGTTTTTTTTAAATTTCTGTGGTATCAGTTATAATTTTTCCTCTTTCATTTCTAATTTTGGATATTTTTGTCTTTTCTCTTGGGCCTTTGGTGAGCCTAGGCAGGAAATTGTGAATTCTATTGATTTTTTTTCAAAGAACCAGCTCATTGTTGCATTAATTTTTCCTATTGTCTTTCTGTTCTCATTTCATTTTGTTCTACTTTAATTTTTATTATTTCTTTTCTCTTGCTGACTTTGGTGTGTTATTTTTGTTTTCTTTTTCTAGTTGCTTAAGATGGAATGTTAGAATGTTTATTATAATTTTTCTTGTTACTTGAGGTAGGCTTGTAATGATATAAATTTCCCTCTTATTACTGCTTTCACTGCAATTCAATAATTTTGATACATTGTATTAAAGTTTCTAAGTATTTTTAATTTTTTAAATTTCTTCTTTGACCCAGTCATTTGTTAATGTTATTTAATTTTTATGTTTATGTGTTTTTTCCCTGATTTCTTTTCACAGTAGAATTTTTAATTTCAAAGCTTTGTGGTCTGAAAATACTCTTGATATGATTGCAATTTTCTTGATTTTGCTGAGGCTAATTTTCTGTCCCAGCATGTGGTTTATCCTTGAGAATGTTCTATGTGCACTAGAAAATAATGTATATTGTTTTGTCATAGGATGAAGTGTTCTGTAAATGTCAATTATTTTCATTGCTATAATGTATCATTTAAAGCTGATTTTTAAAAATTTATTTTCTGTTCAGATAATCAGTACATGGCTGTTAAGAAAGTGTTTAGGTGTCCTACAATAATTGTGTTTTTAATCAGTTTCAGATCTGTTGGTAGTTCCTTTGTAAATTTTGGTGCTTCCTGATTGGGGGCATATATATTAATTAATAAGTGTCATGTCTTCTTGTAGCTGATTGTCCTTTTTATCATTCTGAAATGTCCACCTCTGTTTCTTATTACTTTTTTTCTCCTTAAGTCTCTTTCACCAGATATCAGTATGGCAACTCCTGCTTTTGTCTGGATGCAATTTGCTTGGAATATTGTTTTCCACTATTTCACTCTGAGACTTTGTCTTGTGTGGCTGAGGTGTGTCTCTTGGAGACAGAATATGAATAAGTTTTATTTTTTAATCCACTCTGTTACTCTGTGCCTTTTTATTTCTGATTTCATTCAATTTACATTTAGGGTGATGATTGATATATGAGCATTTTCTTTTTTTCTTTTTTTGTTAGTTCCTTGGCTGGGAATTGAACCCAGGCCATGGCATTGAGAACGCTGAAGCTTAGCCACTACACCACCAGGGAACGCCTAATATATGAGTATTTTTTATGGCCATTACTTTCTCTCTTCTAATTTTTCTGTTGTCCCATCTCCTCCTCATCTATTTTGATTTTTTATTTTAGGTTGAATAGTCTCTTTCATCATTGCCAGCCTTGTGCTGGAAAATTTCCTCAACTTCTGTGTGTCTGAAAATATCTTTATTCCTCCTTCATATTTAAAGAATAACTTAGCTGGAAAATTTATTCCTGGCTGATAGTGTCTTTCTTTTAATATTTTAAATATTTGATCCGACTCCTTCCTGTCTTATGCAGTTTCTGTTGAGAAGTCTGATGATAGCTCAATGGACTTGTTTTTAAAGTTATTAAAATTTTTAGTCTTGGCTGTCTTAAGAGTTCTTTCTTTGTCTTTGATTCTTGATATCTTCAGTATAATATGCCTTGGAGAAGATCTTCTAGAGACCAGGTAGGTAGAGTTACAGTTTCCTTCTTGAATTTGTGGTTTTAGTTTTATTTATAGATTTGGGAATTTCTGTCTATTTGTTTGAATAAGATCTCTGTGAATTTCTGCTCTGCCCTTTTTGGTACTCCTGTTATTTTTCCCCCCACAGGGGAGAGCACGAATGCAGTCACCCACTACCACAAATTATGCAGTTGAGTTTCCCACATTTGGGGAAATCACAGGGGTCAGCACATCCAGAGTGCAATGGATAAGCCTCACCCTGGGAAAACCACCTTCATGATCATGGTATCTCCCCTGCCAGGTAAGTAGCTGTTATTCTAATATTCTTTCTAATGTCAGAAATCTCTTGTATGGTACTTTCATTTTTTTTGATTCTTGAATCTCTCTTTTCTTCCTTCTGTGACATTTCAATGTTCCTATCTTCAATACCACTATTTCTTTAATCTGTTTCTGTTCCTATGCTAGTGAGTTCACTTTTCAATTCTTTTATTGTGTTGTTTATCTCCAGGATTTTTATTTGATTCATTTATACAGTTTCAATTCCTTTGTTAAAACATTTCTTTTGTTCACAGATTTTCTTTCTGAGATCATTTAGCTGTATCTGAGTACTACATCTCTGTTAGCATTTTTTTGAAGCTCTCTGTGTGTCTTAAGAAGTGTGGCCTTGAATTCTGTGTCATTAAGATCATACATTTTCAAATCTATAAAAATTTTTGGAGGTTTTAAATTTTCTTTCTGAGTGGCTTTGTACCCTAAGGTGCTCATAGTATTTGATATGTCCCTTTTCCCAGGCATGAGGATTTTTTTTCCTGATATATATGAAGAGGTCTTTCTTTCACTTCCCAGTTGATATCACTGCAGTGTCTTACAATATTTTCTCTTGGTTATATGGTAATCTAACTCTGAGAGCTATTTTGGAAGGTCAGTTACACTTCTTTGACGCAGTTGCCTTGGTCTCAATGTGCCTCCTCTTTGGGAAAATGTGGTGGGCAATGGTATGGTATGTCTGAAATCAGTGCAGAAAAAAGCTGGTGTGCCTGTGTTCTGCAGTTTTTTTCTGAGCATTCCTGATGATTTCCATGGGAGCTGGGATTTGGGGGTGTAGGGTGCTTGTTTGTTTGCTCACAGGGTAATTGCAGTTTGCCATTTTCAACTGGCTGTAAAGTAGGCACTAGGTGGAGTGGGGATGGGTAGGGGAAGAGCATTGGGAGAGAGTTAGGGGAAGCAGCCAGACTCTGTGTCTATAGTTTCTGCCTGGAGTGGATGGTGCAGGTTACCCCAGGTTCACTCATCTGGGTGCTGGCTCCACTGTCCTGTTTGTAGAACACCAGGCAGGCTTGGTTTGATGTGTTCCAAGAGCACTGGGCATGTCTGGGGGGGACTGACATATGATGAAACAAAAGAACACCAGACAGATGGAGTTGGAGTTGGTGTGTGCTAAGAGCACCAGGCAGGCCCAGGAGGGTGCACATTGAAACAAAAGCCTGCTAGTAGAGAAGAAGGTGGGCCCCGTAGGACAGGCACCACTGACTCAGCCTATCTCTTTTCTCCTGAGTCTGTGTTCCACCCAGGACCGTGTTTTTTTCTGGTCAGCTTCTCCATGGCAGCCAACTATGTTACAATCTTGCCCAGGCCTGATATGCAGTGGAACCAGTGCTGCTGTGCCTGCCAGCTCTGATTTGCAGCTGAGGCTCTATTCTGACCCAGAGCAGTTTAATAGCCTTTGTTCAACCTCTAATCAGTCCAGGGTGTGGTGCTCTAATTGGGGCCCCAGCACACTGCCACTGAGTTTGGGTTTTCACTAATCCACAGTCTCACAGGGATTCAGCTGCCCAAACCTCTGCTTTTGTTGGCTCTCTGTCTTCAATGTGTCTGGGGTTCCTGCTGCACTTCAGCCTATGTCCCCAGGTTCTCACCTTTCTTCATTTTCTGCCAGCCTCAGGTTGTGTTCTGCAGCCCTGCCTCTCTTTGCACCCTTATCTCCTTTCCCATTTGACCCCCTTTCTCTGACCATCAGGTGTTCTTTTGTGATACATGAATCTTTCAGCTGAGGTTGTGTCCCTCAGCGTTTCCTCCGTTGTATTCAAGTTGTTCAATTGTATTTTCTAGGGGAAGTTTTGAGGTTCTTCTCTCATTTTAGGTCTCTCTGCTTCCACTCACTTTGACCTTAGTTTGTTTTTCTTCTTTTAGTCCCTTTAGGCATAGGTTTACATTGTTTAATATTTTTCTTGTACCTTGAGGTAAGCCTGTATTGATAGAAACTTTTTCCTAAACTACTTTTGCTGTGTCCCACATATTTTGAAAAACTGTGTTTTCATTTTTTTCCAATGTATTTTTTGGTTTTTAAAAATTGTTTAGTAGCATGTCAATAGCCTCCACATGTTTGTATTTTTACCCAATTTTCTTTTTCTTTTTTTTTAAATTCATTTTTATTGTTAGACTTATTGGGGTGACATCTGTTAGCAAGGATTACATAGGTTTCAGGCATACAATTCTACAGTGCATTGTCAACTTGATGTATAATAAGTTCACCACCTAATGTGACTTCTCTTTCCATCACCTTATATTTAGCTTCCCCCCCTCTTCTCCCACCCCCTCCCCTTTCTCCCCTCCCTAACC
>PVJL010017091.1:0-19181 GCA_004026885.1 Lyroderma lyra | reverse complement strand
GAAAGGGGAGGGGGTGGGAGAGGAGGGGGGGAAGCTAAATATAAGGGGATGGAAAGAGGGGTCACATTAGGTGGTGAACATATTATGCATCAAGTTGACAATGCACTGTGGAATTGTATGCCTGAAACCTATGTAATCCTTGCTAACAGATGTCACCCCAATAAGTCTAACAATAAAAATGAATTAAAAAAAAAAAATACCTTCTGGATACTGTTTACGCTTACACTATTTACACTGATACACTGATCACATATAAAATGCTTTACCTAAGCTTATGACAGTTTTCAAATTCTATAGATAGGTGTGTGTGTGTGTGTGTGTGTGTGTGTGTGTGTGTGTGTGATTTTTTTGTTTTTGCTTTTGTTTTCTTTCTGTGCAGGGGGATTTGTCATTACTTCTCTGTCTTCTGTTGTTTCACAGGATACATAAGCCTAAAATTCAAATTAGAGGTCTCTCTCTCTCTCTCTCTCTCTCTCTCTCTCTCTCTCTCTGTATGTGTGATTTTCTTCTTCAGTTATTTAACCAAAAGATTTTTTGTTTAAATGTCAGATACAATCTATGACTTTTTGAAAGGACTGAAACGTAGCCATCATATTATACTTGTAAATGGGCCTTACAAAAGTATAATTTGTTTTATCTTTTTTAAGGAAAGGAGATCAATTTGAGCAGATTAACTCTGTGAGTTAAGAGTTTGAAGATTAATCTCCTCCAACTATGGAAGCTATTGGCAGCATCCCAGGTGATGAGAATTGTCCATTGCTGGGATTTGATAATCTCAGAGAATTTAATTACCCTTGCCATGCTTCCTCAGAGATAGGTCACTTTCCCTTTTCTTGAAGGTCTGCCATCATTTCCCCCAACAGAAAGTCTTAGAGTGGGCAGTGTTCTTCTCCTTCCTGAGTCAGATGATTAGGAAAGAGTTTGCTGAAAAGAAGCAACGTGATGTTTCAGAATGTTTGCATCTCTTCCCCCCTACCCAATACAGAATGTAACTCACATAATTATCACGTAACTCCCGACTTAAGAAATCTCGGCTCTTTGGGACTATCTATATCATTGACTAGATGATCTGGAGTGTTTCTCAGCAGTTGGGCTAGGGCGGATTTCAGTGACCATTGCAAAGCAGGGGAATATTAAAATTAATTTAGATATTATTGCCAGACCACACTCATCTCCCCCATACACTCAAGGAATCACAGTGTAGGAGAGTTTGCGATGGCCCTCAGGTTTCTCAAGGTTGAAATACATTAAGAAACTTAATATAAATGGTAAACTAGGGAATAGAAAAGTGGAGTAAGAAGAAAACATCTAGAAATTAAATGGTTTTTTTCACTTATTTTGGTAATAAAATTGGAGCTTCCTTTCCCCAAGGAAATATCTGATCATATGATTTATGAGGGCTGTCTGGAAACTATCCAGCCATGTTATATGAAAAATAGAGGTATTTAAGGCTGGATTTCTTTCTGGACAGCCCTCACATTTAATATCATTTGAGAATCCTAAGTAAAATCTCATTCTCTCTTTCTCTCTCTATAAAAATATATATATTATAAATTTCTGTTAAAAAAGGTCATAGAGTTTATTTGTTCTCATTTAATAGAAACAAAACAAGGAACAAAGTAAAATTTGCTCCTGAAGCAGGGATTAAATTTATAAACAAATGAGATTAAAAATCAAATATTTACTTTAATTATTAGTCTCACATTTCTCTCTCAGCTTTATTGAAATAATTATGAAGATTTAAGCTCTTTGATAGAATTTACAAATAAAAATATTTCTGTAAGAAAGATAACAGTTTAATAATCTAGACAATCAGTTCATAAGTAATTCAGAGTTAGTAAAAAGGTATTTTTATGTTACCTTATTAATTATATATAAGGTGCTTAATTTTTAGTAAATGAATTTATATTAATAATGCCCAAATACCACATAGAAATACTAAAACATCTGCTGTGCCTTTGTGAGAAAATAAAAATAAACTTACCTATTTTTTCTTTTTCCATTTAACTTGTATCTTTCTTCATTAACTTTTTTTGGGGAGGTAGATTTAATAATCAAGAGTACAAGGTGATATAGGCAACTCATTTACCTACTATCTAGAACTCACACTATTAACATTTGCCACTTTTGCTTAAGATTTTTATTAATGTAAAAGAAATAGAACTTGCAGCTATAAACTGAAGTCCCTTTTGTTTAACAACATAGGTTCATTTCTCTCCTTCCCATCCTGAGACAACAATATCATCAATTCTGTGTACATTTTGAACAATTTGTTTTTTTATTTGTCTAGATATTGATTTTTCATAACAACTATGTAACATTTGTGAGTCTTAAAATTAAAAAATATGCTGTCATACAGTACATTATATGCTGTGCTTTCCTTTTCAATACCACATGGTTTTTGAAATTTGATGATATTGATACCTAAAGAGCTAATTCATTCTTTTTAACTGCTGTAATAATTTCCTTGGATAAAGAAATCACAATATCCTGATCTATTTCCCTTGTGATGGACACTTAAATCTCTCTTCTTTTTTTTTCTCAATTATGAACAACAGTGTTGCACCATCATACGAGACTCCTCATATATGTTTAGAATTTTCACTATGGTATATAAGTTGGTGGCAAAATCTCTGGAAGACCATTAATTTTCATTTTCCTGATTATGAGTGAAGTTGAACATGGCAGTGCAGGTAATGCATTGTCCCATGGTGACATGCCCATAGATGCACAGTGAGATTGTTCAATTACATGTAGTGGTCTGATTTTAGGTCCTTATCTTTAGACATTCTTTTCCTTTTTCAAGGTCATCTTACATTTTTTTCTGAAAGTTTTGAGACTTCAGTACAGCAAAATATTTTATATGAGGAATTGATATAATTTTATATTTTAGTCAGATATTCAATTATTCCTACTTCATGTATTAGAATTGCTTTTTAACCCCCTTCTGATTTTTAATCTATGTGACTAAAACTCTATTAATAACATATTGTTTTAATAAGTAAATTTTCATAAGTTCTTTTTTTATTTGTGTCTGTTGTCCCTGGATCTTAGTTTTTACATATGAATTTTGTAATTACTTTGACTAAGTCCGTAAAAAAATTCTTTTGGGATTTTTACTAGAAATATATTTATAGATCAATATGGGAAGAATAGGCCATTTCAGGCTATTGATTTTTCCTCACAAATATCTATATATTTCTCTTTATTCATGTGTTCTTTTATTACTAAAATAATGTTTGTATTTTTTCTATCAATTTCTTACACATTTTTGTTTTATTTTTTCTGTATACTTTGTATTTTTTGTTGCTGTGATGATTACTATTTCCCTATTACATTTTAATTTGTTTATTGGGACACTCAATCTTGAGTTTCATATGTTGGTCTTATATCTAGAACCCTGCTGACTTTTTTATTAGTTCTAATAATTTTCCTGTGTAATATCTTACTATTTTATAATCATAATTATCTTTTTTTTTTTCATTTTCTCTTGTGTCTTTTATTTGTTCTTCTTATTTTATTGCATTGGCTAGCACTGCCAGTGCAATGTTGAAGATTTGTGGTGATAGTGGATATTCTTACCTTTTTCCAAATTGATATAGTACTTCTAAATATTTGCCATTCAGTAGCGTGTTTACTTAGAGTTCCAGTAGAGACTCTTTAAGTGTTCTCAAGCATGGATGCATGCAAAGTTTTATCTAATGTTTTTCTCTTACCTGTTAAGTGTACTGTAGTGATTCTTTTCTTTGTTCAGTGGCAAATTGTCTTGATGTATATTTTTTATGTTAAATAATTCTTCATTTATAGTGTAAACCCTATTTGTTATGATGCAGTAGATCTAATTTTCTAGTCTTTATTAAGGATGTTTATACTTATTTTCATTAGTGAAATGAGTTCTATTTTTTTTCTCTTTATACATCCTTTGATATCAAGTTTATATTAAAGATAAATTGGATGGGTTTCCCTATTTTCATCCTCTGTAATCTGGTTTGCACTAAATGAAGGTAATATGTTCCTTGAAGGTCTAGTGAAACTCTCCCTAAAATCTTTTGGGGAGATAAAGGGAGAATTAACTTTTGAGTACTAGTTGTTTTAAAGTTTATAAGTCAATCAGATTATTTTTCTCTCTCTTTTTTTTTTTTGAGTCATTTATACTTTGTAGAAAATCGTCCACTTTAAGATTTTAAATTCATTCATCAACTAAATCATAGCTTTGTTTTACAAAACTTCAATCTCTCTTGTAGCTGTCGTTTGACAACTTTTGAATTCCTGATATTGTTTATGCCTCTTTGCAATATCATTAATAAGTTTTGTTTGAAACTTGCCCATAAGAATTATGTATTTTCAAAAATCATTTATTTTGTTTTGTCATTTCTTGTAGTTTTATTATATCCTTATTTTAACTTTCTTTGAATTTTTGCCCTTTGGTGTTTTTTTCTGATTTCTTGAATGCAATGTTTGTTTCATATTTTCCAATGATTTTGTTGACCCTGAGTCTATAAAGTATCTCCTGAGCCATGCATTCCAGACGTTTTGTGTGTAGCACTTTCTTTGTTGTTTAGTTCTAAATATTTTGTCTTTATGTTGTTTCAGAAATAAAATAACAAGCAGTTTGTCAGAAAAATAAATTTGACACACCATGTTTTTCCCTGCTTCGTCCAAACTGGGGAGTTTATTTTCCCATTAAATAATGAGATTTCTTTGATTCTTATGAATATAGTATGAATGACTTCTATTTCTGCATACTTATTTAAATCATGGTGCTTATTGCCATGACAACCAAAACTACACAATTTAGCAAAATATCTGAGACAAAACCTGCTTTCTAAATAATTCTCCTTCTGCTTCATTTCCTTACTAAAATACCCATATGTATAATGATTTCCTAAAGAGCTAAGAACCTTTTTTCTGTAATTGTACATTTGTTTTCCATTATTTTGTGAGACTCTTTTTTTTTCCAAATAGTTGGATTCAGAGGAATAAACAATATCAGAAATTTATCAAAGCATCTTGTGTATTGTAACACTCAGAAATAATAAATTACACATAATAAATACAAAATAGTGGTTAAAATTTTACCACCCTCATTATAAAAGTTACCACATACTCTGGACACAATAATGGTTAAATTTAAATGTTGATCATGATAACGTGATGATTGTTTCAAGAATAGAGCAGCTTATTGAACCATTATATGCTTTTCCCTTAAGTACATGTCTTGAGGAAATGGAAGAAAAAAGAGATTTGTACGATCTATGAGAATATGGCATTTTTAGTATGGGACAGATGTTGTTTTTCCGTTTTTGATGATGACTGTTACGTGATTTGCAAATACTATTTAAGAGCCAAATAAATGCAAAATGTGTAAGAAAATCAGTGATTTATTTGGCTAATAAACGTAGTATTCTACTTCTCTAGTTCTTCTTTGAGCCAAGAGTACAAAGGCTAAAGCTTGTATGTTTTATACAAAGCGTAAAATTCATTGCATTGCTGGCCCTGTCTGCTTTCTTGTTTCATTTCTAACTGGGGAAATGCACTTGGCCTCTGTTCAACCCCCTGATAACCTGTCCTGCTCAATAGAGTTAACCAAATCTGTGTTTATTATGCTCCTCTGTGCCTGTCATTTGAGCACAGTGGCAGTTCTGCCAGAATAAATAATGCTGCAGTGTCATCCAGAAATGAGAGCAGAATGTCCCATTCTGGCTTTTTGTGACCCTACCTCTCCCTGAAGAAAACACCAAGAAGGAAATGTCAGTATTGCAATTTAAATACTGTTTGCCTTTTTCTAGTATAATTTTCTAATTGAGGAGGATGTGCTTTTCAACTAAAATATATTTTTAGTTTTGTCAGCTCCATGCTTTTAACTTTTCTTTCTTCACATACTGTCTTATTAAAAATGCATTTTCCAAGCCTGGCTTCTTTGTGTGTATAGATGTAAGTGGCAAAAGTGCAATTATTGTTGGATATTAGCTAAAAGTGAGTTAGGCTTTGAGCTGAGGATCATCACAATCAATATTGAGATTAGCCATGAGGTAGGTAGGTATTATTTCTCCCTTTTTCAGATAAAGAAACTGGAAGTCAGAGAGGTTAAGTAAGTGACACAAGTCACACAGCCACAAAGTGATATACTTGATGTATGAATCCCAATATGCCAGATTTAATACCTGAGGTTTTTAAAAAATATCTCCCACCCTGAAAACTGTCAGAAGAGTGATAAAAAGTTATAGTTTTAAAATTTATTTTTAAATTAATCTTTTGATACAGAGATGCTTTCTTTATTTGCAATGAAATTATTTCAAGTTTAAAATATCTATACACGAACATGAACCTGATGACAAGACTGTTCTCTGTTTCTTTGTATCTGGGACTCTAGCATCCTGCAGCATGCTTTGCAAAACTTGTTGTTCAGTGCATATTCATTGAAAAGGTAAACGAGCTAATAAATGAATTAGTTAAAAGCTGCTCTCAAGAGAAGAGGTGTTAGCAGATTGCAAAAATGTTCCCAGTTGTCTATCTTTCTCTGCATCCAGGCCCTGTACAATAGAACTTCCTCTTATCAAGGTTGCATCCTCTTATCAAGAAGTTAAGTCTAATTTCTGCCCCTTTGAGCTGCTCCTGTGACTTGTCATAGCCAAGAGAATACAGCAAAAATGATGATGTGCCGTTTCCGAGCCCTTGCACGAATTTGTTTTCTCAGATCGCTGTCATTCCCATGTGTGTAAGCCCAGACTTGCTTGTGGAAGATGAGAGATACTCTGTCAGCCAGCCGATAGCCAGCCAACCCCAACACATTTGCCTGAGGTCATCCTGCACCTGCCAGCATTCATGCATCTTTGTATAAGTTTTTATTTTGACAGTTACAATTTATAAAAGTCCCAATTGCAGTGATACAGGATCCTAAGTTAGAGGCATGTAGATATAGCACTACTTGTTATCATATGGGATATAGAGTAATGAAGTTGGGCACTGACTTTGTGACAGCAAAGCTAAACCACAAGTAACCTACAGTTGAGTTGGTTTGTTGTTGTTTTGTTTTGCTTTTCAGAAAAGCTTTCAGGCATGGTGTCCTTCCTCATGTGTCAACAACAGGAAGCCTCCCTCTAGTGCCTCTCTGACTCAGTTATCCAGATAATTGGTTGAATAAAACAACTTTTCTTTATTTTTTGTGGAGGGACTAAAGTCACTGGTCTGAAGGCATTCCCAAGAAATGCAGCTCTGCTTTCAAAGAGCAGTAAGTCGTGGCCAAAGACATTGGAGGAGGATAGATTTAAATCTCCAGCATAAATGAAAGCAGTAATAGGATAAATGCTGCTGTAATTATAGTCAGTTGCTTGAAGAATGTATTTCCATCTCTTCCTTGACCTCAGGCTACTCTAACATCTTGTTTGTCGTTGTCTTCCCTACTGATGTCTTTATATTAATAAATGGGGGTTGAGCCTCTGATAGTAACCAGGGTCAACTGTAAGAAAGGTCACTAGTCTAACATCATGTTAGACTCAGCAGTACTAAAGTAAGCACATATTTGAGTGCTTCTCATTTAACAAATATTCTACTAATAATCTCTCCACCCCTATGCATAATCATGATCCTAGTGAGCATATACTTTTTTCTACTGTTTTATCAAGGTATAATATAGCACAGAGAAGTACACATATTCCATATACAATTTAATGGATTTTGCAAATGTAACATGGCTATGTAATCTCCACACAGATTAAGATGTAGAATCTATCCAGCACTCTAGAAGGCTTCCTTTATGCACTGTTTTTATGTCTGGCTTCTTTTAGTCAGTTTTATGTGTGTGAGATGCAGCTACAATATTGAGTGCAACAGTGGTTCATTTTTATTCTATTCCTTTGTAGTATCCCTTTGTAAAACATGTGTGGACATACCATAGTTAGTTATTCTGCTGTTGATGGACACTTGGGTTTTCTCCAGTTTTTGACTATATAAATAAAGCAGCCATGAATATTCTTGTGCATATCTTTTAGTGGACACATCACTCATTCCCCTGGATCTATGCCCAGGAGTAGGCTTTAGTGGATGAATTCAAACCATGTTTCAGATTTCAAATTTAAGCTACCACCAGCAAGGTATGAAGATTCCAGTTACTGCACATCTAATAAGCACAGTTTTGTACCTGTCTCTTTTCATTGTGGTAATTGTTTATCCATGTTTCTGTGTATTTTCATAACCATCATTTTTAATAACTATAGAATACTTGGGGGAGCAGTGATGTCATAATTTACTTAAATAGTCATAGTCTGCTATTGTTTCTCAGTGAGGGTTGTTTTAGACTCAGAACGTAATAGTTTGTATAAACTAAATATTATTTATGGTTTTAAAAATGTAAGTTGCATGGTAGGTTGATCCCTGTTTCTAAAGACGCTTTTGGTAACAGCCTACATATGTATCACAGTTTTAAATGCAACTTGTAATGAATAAGGACATATGTTTATTAAAAGTGTTAAGTATTAATGCTTTCACAGCTGTGAGTTGCAGCTTTCGCTGATAAGGGTTTAAGTGATCTTTTATTCTTTGTACTCTTCTTACTCCTGGGGAGAGTCCCATTCCTGGTTTCTCTGTTGTGCATCAGAATTAGACTTGTTCATAGAAACAGAATTTGGAAGTAGCTTTTTTCAGTACTTCACAGGGCTTATAGACATAGAATCTAGTGTTAGGCAGCCTGGGTTCAGATCCTGGATTCCTCTATGGTAATGTGCGTGCCCTTGGACAGTGTAAAACCTCACCGTGCTTTGTCTCAGTGTTCTCCTCTGTACAATGGGGATGATGCCTGCACTTATCTCATCAATAGGTGTGAAGGCTAAATGCAGGAAGGCATTTTAAATGTTCGTAATAGTACTCGGTACATAGTAGCTATAGTTTTCATCCCCAGCTCAGGATTTTCTTGTGTATCCAGGCTAATTAACCCTATTTTCTCCTTTCTAACTTACATTTCCATTGGGGGAGGAGTGCAAAGAAGGAGTGCATTTAGGAATGATGTTGGTGTGTACAGTACCGGAAAGGATAGAAGGAGGCAGATGGCTGCTTTGGTGACCACCACTCCTGCCCATCACCCAGCTTCTAGCTCTACTTGTCAGCAACTATAAACTCTTTCTTTAGTTTCTGACATGTTTTCAGAAAATGATAAGCAGGTAGTTTCCTAGGTCAAAGAATAAAAGGGAGGAACTCCCGAGATTATGCAATCCTGGAGTCACACCTCTCCATCCCAAGTTCCTCTCACAGACCAGAGAAAACCCTGGGAGATTCAGACAAGCTATGGAATAGGCAGAGGTAGCCTCCACCATGAGTGCGCCTTGCCGATTAAAAACAGAACTTGTTTTCTTCAGCATGTTGGTAGCAGAGCTGGTGAATGCCATGGCATAGCCCGGCATCCCCAGGGACTTTGCACCCTAACCTCTGTAAGTCCATCTGACCCCCAGGGCACTGTGTCTGAGCAGCCAGATTACACAAGTCTAGAATGCTTTTAAATTTCATTCTTACCCTGCCTGAGGTCCTACCAGTCAGTGGTCACCTGAAGTGGCTGATTTAACTCTGGCTCAATATAAAGGTTTCATGCCAAGCAGGATTCAGCTATTCCCCAAACTGCCTACAGCCTTAGGTAACCCCCTAGTTCATCTCCTTGCCTAGGGATGATTGAGGACAAAGCCTAACTTGTGCATGCTACCACACCTCTCTGCCCAATTAAAATGAGTTCATTCGTGTTCCAAGATGGACATTCTCTGTAATTCCGGCCTTGCCTTTCCCATCCTCACACATGGAAAACAAAATCAAATCCAGACAGATGCATTGGTGCTTTATATTTTGCCTGATGTAAGAGCTGTTGTATTTTACTAATATATTAATGCAAGTTAGTTTTGTTAACCATCAGGAAGGCCCGCAGGGGAATTCTAAGGCAGAATTTGAACTAAAATAGACCACCTCAACGATATGTTAATTTTGCCTACAGGAGTGAATCTTGGTTGACCAGATGAAGATCTCTGTGGGCTACTCCTGGCTCTAACTTGATATTGAGTTAGATGCCTGTGTAATACAAGTCAAGACATCAATAAAAGAAATGACAGTAATGCTGAGTCCTACATAGTATGGGCACTTTGCTGGCTGAGTGTTCTCCTAACCGTCCTGCCAAGGTTGCTATTACCAAAACAGACACATATTTCATTCAGTCATATGATGAAATAGATTTTTGAAAAAGAAATGAACACATTATGTCTGTCAGTATTTCTCAAATGATTCTTAAAATGCATTAAACCTACATTTAATTTTCTCCTGACAATGGTTTTTCCTTTCCTACCATCAGTTTTTAAAATAGCATTTTAATTGTGTAACTAAATATAATTTAGAGTCCAGCATCTATGAAATGTAAAAAAGACCATTTAGAAGGAGTGCTCTTTAACTACGTTTCTGCTACTCTACATTACAATCACTAATTTACATTCCCGAATCTGAACCAGAATCTTTACAGTCTGCTCACCCGCGTACCTGGGTGGCCTCTGCATCCTCCTTCTGCCCGTCAACACGAAGTCACCAGCCTTAGGAGAAGGGAAGGATATATGTAGTGACATGGTGTCACTGGTAGGTTTTGCCCTTCTCCCAAACTCCTGTCTACTTCAGGTGCTGTAATTATAGGGCTACTGCTGCCAAGGCCAGCCAGCAACCAGGCAGGGAAGTCAGATAAGGGGTCCTGATAGAAGTTAGCAGGAAGCATCCATACTTAGGACCAACACGTGGCCTTCAGGAAGTGCTTGCTCTGCTTGCTCTTTCTGTCAGGGACCCCTGACACCTGGGGTCCCTCCTGACACCTGGGGTCCCTCCTGACACCTGGGATCCCTCCTGACACCTGGGATCCCTCCTGACACCTGGGGTCCCTCCTGACACCTGCTGCACCTCCTGGCACTAGACAGCCAGACACCTTTGTCTGCTGTCTCAGAGCTACACTTTTCTCTCTTTTCCCTTAAGGGTATTATTGTTCCTTCCTCCATCAACTCAGAAAATACCCAACATATATGTAGTCATGTGTCTTTTGAATAAAGGTTAATAATAAAGGGTATTGTAATACCCAGTATAAAACATTTACAAAGTTAAGAAATCACCTCTAGGTCTATCATTCAAGACATTTACTGTTCACCTTCTCTGTACCATGGATTTATTTTTTGACATTGTTGAGATTATACTATAAATTTCTATAAATATAGAAAAGGTATACATTTTGTTTCAGCTTTAGTTGTTAGCTTATTGTTCCAGAACATTTGCCATATTTTCATAGTGACTGCATCAATATCAATTGAATATTTAGTAGTTATAAAATAATGTTGTTTCACTAGAGAAACCTTAAAAAATTCATAGCAATAAAAAGAAGTAAACAACACCATCTCTATTTCATTTTCTCAGGAAGACTATACTTGTTTCTAGGTCCTCTGGGTATATAATTGGGATTATTCTTTATACAGAACTTATATGTTGTTTTCTATTAACTTGATATTAAGAGTTTCACTAAATTAGTTCATCATAAGCATGCCACTTAATTAAATGTGTCTTTAATGTGGGGTATTTATTATTCCTTTTTGTTTTTGCTGCTGTAATTAAGATAATGAAAATTCTTCTTCATAAGTCTTTAATTGCATTTCTGACAATTGTCTTAGTACAGGTTCCTACATATGGTAGTCCTGGTTCAAATGAAATGAACATTTCAAAGCTTTATGCCATGTAAATAATTGTTTTTTAAGAAGGCTCTACCAATTTAAACTCCCAAAAAAAGTGCATGGGACTGTTTCATTCTAATTTTTAAAATTTTGGGGTTTATTTCTTTAACTTTAAAGAGATTGACAATTTAATATTGCCAATTAGCCACTTATGTTTCTTCTATTGCTTCATTTCCGTAGCAATTTTAAACAACTGATTTTTTTTTTTTAAAAACTGATTTTTAAAGCAACCTCCAAGGATTGGAGGTACACTATAATACTAGCTATTATCCTAGTCTTTATTTACATTGCCTCCAATTGTAACAACATTCTAGGTGGTCACATATTACTTGTTATCTTAGTTTTGTGGATGATAAAACTGCAGCTCAGAAAATTTAAGTACCTTTTACAAAGTTATCCCACTAAAAAGTATTTGAACTAGGATTCCTAACCAAGACAAAACAACTCCAAAACCTGACAAGCTTTGTCACTAAGCGTCTACAAGAGAAGTATTACAGACACACACACACACACACACACACGCACACACACCCCCCAAACAAAGAAACAAAGCATTCTAGTCCTCAGTGTCATTATTACCACTGAGTGAACATCTCCCCTAACATCGCTTTGTGCACATTGTGAAGATCGCAGGATGCAAAGACGTGGATGGATGGAAGATGATATATGACTGGACACAGGTCAGTCATACATCCTTGCAAAATAACCCATGAAAATGATTGAGACAGTACATTTTAACATAATACTTGCCTCTAATAGAATTTAATTTTATTTATAATATTTATCCTTCAAAAATTGTTAGTATTTGTTTAATCATACTGTTAAACATTTTCTTTTGGCTTTTCCTGTAACTGAAAGCAACAACAACAACAAAAAAGATCACATTTGTTTTCTTCTACGTTTTTATAATTTCTTGTTTCAACATTTAACTTTCTAATTCATGTAGAGTTTATCTGGGCACACAGGGTGAGGTATAAAGCTAACGTTACTTTTTCTTCTAAAGGACTACATCAATTACGTAGAGATATCCATTGAATGATTCTTCCTTTCCCTCATTGCTTTGTGTTCGTCACGTGAAGTTCATGTGAAAGGCTTGTAAAACATTCTCCCTCCTGCTTATGAATATCGTATGAGCACCATCTACAAAAAGTAATCTTAGAGGCAGGGTGTCATAGAGTCAATACTCTACCTTTTTTTTCTTCCAAAGGAAAAAAATGGTCATTTAAGTGACATATTACAGACCCTTAAGTATTATGATTATGTAATAATGGTGAAAACAAAATATAGATTCAAAAAACTCCAGTCGCAAATATGGGTCTGCAGTTTGGACAAATCAAGTGAAGAGGAAATAACAACAAAATGTCTATCAACAAGAGAAGTGGTATTAACGTAATAGCATCACAATGATGGTGGAATATCCTACCCACTTCAGATAGCGAGGACAGCAATCGTCCTACTGAGGTCCTACACGAAGAATATGGGAAAGGTAGGGTGTGTGCCCTCCTGGTGACTACCATTCTAGACCCACCTGGGAGCTTTATTTACAAGAAGCAGCCCCATGCGCACTCCCTTGAGTGGCCCCCACACGCCTCCGAGTCCAGGTTGTCAGGGCTGCTGTCTCTGACCAGGTTTTCTTCCTCTTTTCCTCACCCACCATGTGGATTCCCAAATCTTTGATTTGACCCTCCAAGACTGTAGCAAAGTCCAAGCATAGTAGTTTACATTGAACGAAAGTATCACAAGGCACTTAGATTGATTTCTTTCAATTTTGCAACCGAGTTTTGTGTTCTTTACTAGAATCCTTTTAGCAAGATCATAATATAATTTTTGAAGTAGCTCAGTTTGATCTGTCAAAGAACATACATGTGGCTTAATTATAATTTACCTTGTATTCTACTTACGTGTGATGAAGAAATTGCTTGATTCCTGCTGTGTAGTCTAACAAGATTCAAGTATTAGCTGGTGAGAGCAACTTACTAGGAGGGTACAAATTCCTTCAGAGAAAAGCAAGTCTAGTCAAGGGAGAAAGACACAATGACTGTTTAAGAGAAGCAAATGTTAATATAAATCATCTATGCATGGTTATGTTTTAAACTTAAAATCAGTGTATTTTTGTTCATGTATCTGTGTTTGAAGCAGAGCATTAAAAGAACACCCCCCACCCCCTAATTTTCCCCACCAGACTCTAAGGTAATTATTTGCAGGCTTGTACTTCAGATTGGTAGAGAGATGCTAACTGACCGGATTTCTCTGACCTGAAGTAGCACGGGCCGGAGGCCCTGTAAGCGCTCTAAGTACGGCTTGTCACCGTTCCATTGTTTCATTTCAGCACGCAGACATTGGATATTGGAATATTGGACATCTTTGGCTTTGAAGAATTTCAAAAGAATGAATTTGAACAAGTAAGTTTAAGGATTCTTTTTTTGAAATTTTATAAACTTTAATGGTTTTTTTCTACTAATGAGTTAGCTTTTTTTTTAATTCAATAGAAACTATTTGCATAATTATTTACAAACACAGAAATAAGTACTTTACCACCCTATTTTAAAATTAATGTTCCTGCTTTGTTGACATGTTCTTCATTTTTGTGGTCTTGTAAACTACTTACATAATCACTTTTTTTTTTTAAACAAAGGCACTTGTCTTGAAAGACAATGCCAGATAAAGAGCTAAGTTACGCTTACGCTATTTCAAGTAGGTCAGAGAGACAGACGGAGGGCATCTATATTTGCAGTCAGGGCAAAGATCTTCAGAAACCTTCGCCAAAAATCAGAATGGAAAAACTCTCTTATGTTAAATGCTGTTATTTGTAGATTCATCTTTATGTGACATGCATACATATGACTGTGGAAAATTCACAAAAATAGATTAAAGAGGCAGTGGTTATTTTTAATCCATTTACAATTTAGGGCACTTTGAAAAGCACTAAATTCTTAATGTATCTTAATACATAAAGGTCTGTAATGATGAATAGTTTAATCAAATTCAATAGCTATATCTAAAAATTAAGTGTTAAAGAAGGAAGTAGAAGTAGAGTTTGTCTTACCAAGCAGAGAAGGAAAAAAAAAACCTGCAAAAAGGTATTGGTGCAAAGGGAGAAAACCAAGCTGTACTATATTACATGAAGAATTACACGTGAACTGTTGATAATTATATGACTTGTTCAGCTATATTTTAAAGTAGATGACATGGTGATTAAGGACACAGGATAAGAAATTAAACAGAATGAGTTTGAACCCCTATTTAATTAGTTAAATAGAATTAGTTCTGTAACTTTTACTAGCAGAGCTGTCTTGGCCAGGATGAAGACTTTATAATTAGTTTTGGTTTTCTTATCTATAAAACCAGGATTATACTAAACTTACAGAGGTGTAACATTAAACAATAGTAATATAACATTACTGTTACAGAGGTTTTGTGTGATTTTCTAGCTTGCTGAACCAGTTTCAGAAATGTGCATAGCCACTGTTACTGTTATAAATGGGAACATTTAAGAAACTTTTAAAACTCAGCCATTTTTTTTTTCTTAAAAAGTGACACAGCATCCTGTGAGTACATCCTAAATCATGCTGACTCAACTAATATAGGGTGAATCATCATGAATCATGTTTTTTACAAAACTCTACAAAAAGTCTAGCATGAAATAAGACCATTGCTTTCTTTCCCTCATTTCAAACTTTCATATCCACAGATTAATGAAAAAAGGAGGTCTATATGGTTTTACTTATTTATTGCTTATTATAAGAAAAATAATGATGAACATAAGGAATCACTCAGTTTAAAAATGATCAGTAGGGTATATAATATACCAGCAAACACAGTTCTCCAGACCACCTCTTGTGATGTATTTCTGAGAGCAAGTGTTTGAATGGTATCTGGCAGCTGTATTGATTCCTAACATTTTGGCCTTCAAAAACATGCATGCTTTCATGTCTGTAATGAGACCCACTGGTATCCCCATCACTGGGGAAGTCACAGGGAGAAATCACAGCTGGAATGGTGTCAGGGCCTCGATGTGGGGCTGTGCGATTCACACCCCCCACAATTACCTATCAAGTCTGTGGCGACCACAGATACGTGAGAACATTTATGTTAGCTTCTTATTAAAACCTGTTTTATTTTACCACAGCTATGTATATCCCGTATTATTCTTTGTTTCTGCTTAATATTTTAATGATTTCTTTTGGAATATATTCACAGTCTGCAATTTTTATATAACAAGAAATGGCATTATTTTGAATCCTAAGAGTCTTTATTAAAATTCAAAAGCTATTCTTAGACATTTATGGGTAAAATCTAAAGACCAATTCTTATACAAATTATAAAGAAATAAATTGTTTAAAAATATGCATCTTTTCCTTAATAGGTTTGCTTGGCTGTTGTACACAGTAGTAACTAAGAGCCAATTAGAGAATAAAGTTATTTTCTTTATGATGAAATTCATTTTACAGTGGATTGATTCAGCAAATTCCTAATTTGCATGGGAAATTTTTAAAGACCATTGATTTAAATGATACATTCTAAATTTTTGAGTTGCTAATAGAATGTGAACTTTCTTATTTATTTTATTGGAAACTTCCAAAGAAAGGTTTAACAAACCAATATTGTATTCAGAATCAAACCCAGAAGAGTATTAGTGCCTTTATAAGTATTTATTTTATTCTGTGTTGAGCATTTTTTACCCATTTATCAGCCATTTGCTTTAATGTCAACTCCTACAGGGTTGAAATTTTTGTTTGGTGCAGCATTTTGTATATAATAGAAGCTTAAGAAATGTGCTTTCAATTGAAATTTTAAGAATAAACTCATAAGAAAACATCTTCATAGTGTACTTCCTAATGGTTCTTTTTGCTGAGGACTACGTGTATTTCTTGACAATTGTGTCTCCATAAGAAGCTTGACAAATGTTTAGAAAAGGGATAAATTAGAGGAGCTATTAAGACACACTCCAAAAATCATTATTTCCAACCTTAGTACCCTCAAGTAGCTAGAAAAGATTAAATAGATGCTTGCAATTCTTTAAATGATTATTTGTTTCAGCTCATAGAAAATGCTAGTCCCATTTTCTTTAACTTTAAATAAGTCATTTTCATTCAGAGCTACTTCATATATTATAAAAATCATATTTATAGTAAAATATAATATATACACACATATATACATATATGTGTGTGTACATAAATGTACCTCTTATGATCTACCTCTTCTTTACATAGGGAAAGCTGGTTACTTGTAGCCCCAAAGCCATTCCAGTTGAAGAGGTAGATTATACCTTCACTGGAGGCCCAGGCCACCTTCCACCCAAATAGAACTAACCATGATTGTGGAGCCCTGTCAGACCAGTTCCCTAACACACCTCCATTCCATCATTCCCAGCTTACTTTGGAGATATATATATATATCAGCAGTAGTTCAGTGGAGAGGGGCACACTAAATAATTTGAGTCCTAAAGTACATTGAGAGGTTCTAAATCTACCACCCTGATTAATTAAATAATTACATTATTATCAGCTCACTCTCTTTCATGAAATAACTTAAACTTAATATTAACTGTCTTTTATGTGGAGTTGATCTCTAGCACTGTAAAAATATCTCCTAAATTATTGAGAGGAAAGCCTCTTCAGTTGACTCTCCAGCATTACACACTCAGTGCATTCCAAATTTACAATGCTTGAGAGACCAGACAAGGGTACCTTCAATGCCAATGATGTTAGAAAAAGGAAAGCAATTCATGGCAAAAAGTGGAAAAGACATAAAAATATTTCTACTTCTAGAGATGATGATGTATTTAGAAAACTGCAAAGAATGAGGAAAAACATTACTGTGTGTATAAACAAGAGAGAACTGGAGAAGTAGGAAGTTGTAAAATCAGCATATAAAACCAATGACTTTTATATCATTTTAAAATACCTTTTCAAAAGATGGGATGGAAAAGAAGACAACATTGTCAAAAATAAGTAAATAGCCTAAGTAAATGGAAAGACATACTACATTTTTAGGCAGAAAGATTTAATATTATAATGATGCTGATTCTCTCTAAGCTAATTTATAAGTATAATGTGATGTAGTCTCACTACAAACAGATGAAGAATGGATGACAGAATCCTATCAGAGCAACTCAATTTTGCAGCTCCTAATAAGTAATGGATCTAGGCAATGAATATCAGTCATTACCTGGATAACATTACCATAACGTGACAACATACACAAGTTGCATATCAAGTGTTCTTATCAAGAAGGAAAGAAAAGAGGAAGGAAGAGAGGGAGAGAAAGGGATGAAAGAAGGAAGGAGAAGGAGGGAGAGGAATAAAGGGGAAAAAACTAAATACAAGGAAGTTTCTTGAGCTAATTGCTAATTAACAAGAGTTCAGCACAGCAACTGACACTGGGCTTGGAGGAGGCCAAGTGGTGACAAGAGTGGAGGTGAGAGCAGCTGAAACCCAGTGAGAACTGGGCCGAGCAGCAGCGCATTAGGCCCCAGCAGAGCGCCCTGGGTGACGCAGAGGGTGAACAAAGCATCCGAACTGCCCTAGGCAGGAACGGGGCCCCAGCTGCAGCACCACAGCACTTGAAACTGAGAGACCCTGCTGTCCAAACGCGGAAACGCCGAACCGTGGGTGGGGTAAAACGCAGGCTCAGGAGCAGGGAGGAAAGCTGAGCGGGCCACACTCGCCCTGACCAATGTCGAGGGCAGGCCACTCCCGGCTTGCGTTCCATCGGCCTTCCACACCTCAGCCAGAAGGACAAACACAGACTCAGGGTGAAAGACTGGAAAACAGAAGTCCAAAAAAATGGCATCCAAAGAAAAGCAGGAGTCACCAATCAGGTTTAAACGGTACATTACAGCAATTGGACATAATAGACATTTACAGGACACTTCATTCAACAACAAAAGACTATACCTTCTTTCTAGTGCACATGGAACATTCTCAAGGATAGACCGCATGCTGGGACACAAAAGTAGCCTCAGCAAATTCGAGAAGATTGAAATAATACAGGAGATCAACTGTGAAAGGAAAGCAGAAAAAGTCACATACACATTGAAATTAAACAATGTATTATGAAAAAATGACTGAATCAAAGAAGAAATAAAAAAGAGATTAAAAAATACATAGAAGCTAATAACAGAGAAAATACAGTGTGTGAAAATTATTGGGACACAGTGAAAGTGGTAATAAGAGGGAAATTTTTATTATTACAGACCTATCTCAAGAAACAAGACCAATCACAGGTAGATATCCTAATTGCTCATCTTAGCATTACTACATAAAAAGAATAAAGTTGGAGGTATCATGCTACCTGACTTCATTTTATATTACAAAGCATCAATAATCAAAACACCTTGGTATTGGCAGGAAAACAGACATACAGACCAATGAAATAGAATCAAAAACCCAAAAATAAACCCACAAATATATGGGCAAATAATTTTTGACAAAAGAGCAAAAACATACAATG
>PVJL010017090.1:0-19204 GCA_004026885.1 Lyroderma lyra | reverse complement strand
GTCTTACGGGGGGTTTGGAGGCAACTTGAGAGGGAACACTGGGAAGCCTGGTTGGGTCCCCGGGAAAGTGTTCGCTTAACCATCTGCCCAAAGCCAGGCACATGGACCTGGATGCCCTGTGCCCTCAAAATGAGAACTTTATCTGTGTAACACTACATGTTTGAAGCGCAGGTGTAGCCCACGTAACGACTCGGAAGGGTGACGTGACACGCAAGCGGCCCTATCGCCGTTGGCCGCGAACTGCCCGGCAGCTCAGGGAGTGAGAAGTCGGGGGGCCCTCTCGGCTCTGTCTGCGCCTTTCGCGCAGGCGGGACGTGAGGGGGGCCTGTGCTTTAGCGAGAACGCTGCGATGTGAGCATATGAACGGAATGGAGGCCCCGGCCCACACGAAGAGGAAGTCCAATTGTCTTTACAAGCGCGTGTCCCAAATCTCCCACCACGGGCTGGACGCAAATGCAATTACCCGACGTAACTGTTGGGCAGTGTTTGATGCGCACGAGGCCGTGTCCGTGACTGCATGGTGGGGAGGAAAGCACTCTCAGCTTTCACCTGTGAAGTCTTACATGGTGGCCCAAATAAATTACTCCTTAGTTCTTTCTAAACTGACTTTTGAAAAGATGTCACCTATGCATGTTAAGAGAGCCCTGGAGATATGTCATTAGCATGGTCACGCATATGTTCAAATGACCTATTATGGAGTCAAAGCTGCTTCCGCTGGGTTCAATGGAACGCATGGGGCGCGAACTTCTGCGCAGACGTTACACGTGTACAAACTCAGCTGGCTCTTCCCTTCAACCGGCAAAGCTAGGGTCTCCCCAAATGCACACAGCAAACTTAGAGCAAAATTCTGTTACTCAGACCAGAGCCTTCAGAGCGTAGGACGTGGAGGGAGTGGGCGCTGTGCTGCACACACAGGGCTGATGGCTCCATGTTTCTACAGAGCCTGACGCTTCCCCGGGGAGGAGGGAGAGATGTGGGCCATGCCTGGGGCCACCTCGCACCACTGACCCTCCCTGTGCACGCTGGTGGCAGACACAGCAGAGGAAGAAAAGAAACCCACCCAAGTGGCACCGAGGGCAAAAACAGGGCGACGCACAGACAGCCGGGAAGCACGCTCAGCGAGCGTTCTCCTGCGCCCGGCCTTCCCAGGGCAGTGGGCTAGGGTCTGCGGACAGCCTTCTGCACAGCTTCGCTCAGAGGGGCCTGCAGAGATCACGCCCACTGACGCACACGGCCACAGGCTCGGGGCATCACTCCAGCCTCGTCTCAGACCAGGGCACCCCCATTCAAATGTGCGGGCCCTGGAAGGGGCCATCCGCTCACCTGGGAGCTGACCTGTGGCACCGAGGCCTGGACGGTCTCCCTGTCCCCCGTGCCATTGGACACAGAGCACACAGCACCAGCGCCTGAGGCTCGGAGGAGGCCCCTCTGTGAAGCGCACGCAGAGGACTCAGGAGGCTGTAATTACCTTCCGTCCAGGCAAACCGGGGCGCCTATTGGAGCTCCCCCACCGAAAGCGAGGAAACAAAACACAGCAGATGAAACAGTCAGTATGGGGCAGGTTAAAAGATTCTACCTTAGAAAGACACGGAAGAATGAGATCTCTACGTGACAGGCCTTTGCGAGGAGACAGGGAAAACGTGTTTACAGCGGGTGGTTTTTTCAGTCGGGGTAACGCTGCCCTGTGACACCGCATCTGGGTGTGCAGCGTGACACCTACCAGACACATGCAAACACACTCAGCGTTGGGTACAGTATAGGGACAACGGAGGGAGCAGGCAGGAAGGGGGGATGGGAGAAAGGACAGCCTGCAGGAAGGGGCTCATGGAGGGAACTGATGACTCCTCAGAGACGAAGGAAGCCAGGGCGGCCCTGGGGCGGGGGCGGAGGGGGGTCAGGGTGGCCTCTCCGGGATTCTGCAAGCCATGGGCCGAAGTGGACACCCTCCTCCTTCACCCCCAGAATTCCCAGTTCCGGGTGCAGTCCAGCAGGCCAGCTGGGCTGATGTGGAGGGGTCCTCTCCTTGGCTAGGAGCCCTGGGTAGGCACTTTGTGTGACCCCGTGGTTGAAGTTAACGGAGGAAATGGCAGCAGGGAAATGCCGACGGTCTCCAGTCCCGGACCAGGCGTCTGGCACAGAGGCAAAGCGATACGGCTAAGGAAGTGCCCGGGAAGACGCGCTCGGAGCGTCCCCACCACTTGGAGCGCGCTGCAATTCCCTCGCGAAGGAAACTCGGGGCGAAAGAGGAGCCACAACTGAGCAGCAGAGCGCGCGGGCAGTAATCGCAGTGAGAAGGCCGGCGAGCACCCGGCCACGTGACCGTTCTCTGTGCTGACGGCGCTGGGTGTCTTCCCAGTGGCCCTCGTACGGAAGTCACAGAACACACTCACAGCTGTACTCCGGGGACGCTGAGCGGGAGCTGTATCAGGCTAAAAGGGGAGCAATGAGCTAAAGGGAGAGGTGAGGACAGTGGATCCATGGAGCAAGATGCGGTGCTCCGGGGCAGCAGCAAACAAATGATAAAGTGCTAGACGCACCAGTGGGTGGGCGACTCTATAACATTCTCAGCTAAAATCTAAGAAAGTTTAAAAGTTTTTCAGAGACTATAAATGAGCAAAATTGACCTAAGAAGAAATAGAAAATCCAAATGAGCCAAAATGCATCGTTGAAATGAAAAACACCATCAAGGAACCCGCGTTTGAAGCTCAGACAGCGTCTATGTGTAGACTACGTGGTGGCGAGGCTTGAAAATAAGAAACCAGCTGACGAACACCGGAAGGAGAGAGGGACTGTAGGGAGAGAGGGAGTTGGACAATTCATATTACAAAGCCAATATTTCCTGCACACAGCTACGGAACATTAGCCAAGAAATTGCCCCACCTATAATTGCAATTTAAAAGTCCAAGGAAGCAGGAAATAAAATGATGTGCTACCTCTCCTGCAACTAAGTTCTTCCGTAGAAAATTCACTATAATCCTAATCAAAAGATCAGTTGAATGTTTAAATAATTATTTTCTTCAGTGACAGTGGACAGTCATATTATTTTATATTAGTTTCAGGTGTGTAGTATAGACATTTATGTGACTTACGGAGTGACCCCCGATAAGACTGGTACCCCCGGCACCACATGCTGTTATCACAGCATCATTGATTACATTCCCCAGGCTGCACGTCACCTTCCTGTGACCGCTGTAACTCCCACTTGGTACACCCTAACCCCTTCACCTCTTTCATCCTGTCCCCCACTCCCTCCCCGCTGGCAACCCCCAGTTGGTTCTCTGCATCTGAGTCTGTGTCTGTTTTGTTTGTTTGTTCATGTTGTCCTTCAGGTTCCACAGATAAGTGACATGGATTTTTTTTAATTTGATGGAACACTTCTCAATTTCACCTAGAAAATAAACATACAAGAAAAACAGGCTGTTTTTAAAAAAGAGTAATTGTTGTGGGAATGTGGGCATATGTAAAATAAATTACGTAGTTAAGACATACATGGTCTTCAAAACATATATAATATTTAAAACAATGTGGTTCTCACATAGGAACTGATAGCTGATTTTAGACTCAGTGTCATTAATCCATCAATGTAAATAGCTTGGTCATTAACATACAATTTCAGGTTATGAAAAAAAAAGAGATTATTTAATAAATGGCATTGGTACAACAGACTAAATCTTATTTTTTAAAGCTAGACGCTTACAATATTATTATAACAAAATTAAACCATAGGTGGTCAAAGCTTTAGACTTAAAAAAAAGAGAGAGAAAACACTTTTTTCTTTTTTAGGAGTGAAGTAGGAAAGAATTTTAAAATGAACATGGACGTTTGAAACAATAAAGTAAAAATAACATTGATAGTTAAAATATAGAAGCACTCTAAAGCTTTGTAATAGAAGATGCACCATAAACCAAGTCAACAGGAAGGTAAGTAGCATAATAATTTGTGAACATGTGTGACAAACAGTAAGAGCCCTAATAAGCAAAGAGCATTTACGAACTGATAACTAAACAATGAACCTCCAAATAAAAAAGGGGACTTAGAAATGCCTTACGAAAAGCTGAACAAAGATGCTTTGTTCATATAAGAAACAGAAGTAGCTGATCTTGCGGATTCATTGACTGAAAGTTTAAAACACCGACAGAGACCACCGGATCTGAGGGTTCAGGAGATGGTGGGTGCTCTGGTACCACTGGGGTCATCAGCGCGCCTTTCTGGGGACATGTTGGCATCACGCATCAGAATTCAAAAGAACATGTCACTTGACCTAGAAGTCAAATTTCTAGTGACATTTTCTAAGCACTGTGCAAAAGGTACGCCAAAGTATCTGGCATAGGGGCATCAGTGCTGTTTACAATGCAACCACCCCCCAATAAAACCCCAATTTTGTAAATAAATCCTGGCGTGTATGGCATGCATAGCAAAGGGAACTCAGTGACAATTCAACAGAATGGGGACATACAGCCATTAACTTGAAGGACGTCTCTGACGTGTAGAAAAGCAGAACCAGACTTGAGAACAGCATGTGTGTTGGGTGACACCAGTGTTGACACTGGCTGTGTCACTTGGGTCCCACTGCTTACTCGTCCAGCCCTGCACCCAGAAGGCACGAACAACAAGAAAGGGCGCTTTTTCTCTGAATGACAGCGGTTTGGAGAATTTGACCTTCCTTGTCCTCTTCTTTACGGGGAGCGCTCCCTTCTCTGCTTCCCTCCTCTTGTCCTCTGCCTCCCTTACCTCCTAGCAGCGTGTTGGACATCGAGGAAGGAAGAAAACAAACAGCAATGCGGACTGCATCTGGGGAGATCGTTGAACCAGACAATGGTTTTTAAAAACATTCGAAACTGTTACACACTTCCAAACCTTTAAAGAGGTGGAGCTACACGTGCCTGTGGATCTGAACCAGTGGTTGGGAAACGTGGCCATTAGCTAAGAGCTTTAAATCCACCGGAGCCCCACGTGCAGGAGTAGTGGGTCTGCGGGGAGTTCATCTCCAATGACAAGCACGCCCTCCTGTCGGGGCGCTGTCTCTTTAACGGTGTTTTCACATGGCCCCGTATTGCCACTGGGGGCAGGTAGCTGCGTCCTGTCCTTGCCGAGGCCGCAGGCTCTGTTCTCATAAAATTAAGGAAGAAAATTGAAATCTGAAGCCCGGCAACCGGCGGTGGGGTTTCCAGCTTTCCATCCCAGGCGCTGGTGAGGTTCGTCCTGCCGTTGGGCACGGAGGAGCCCAGACGGCCCTTGGCGAGCCTTCTCGCAGTTTCCCTGGGGCGCAGAGCGGAGCTGCTCGCGCCTGGGGGTGCCTCCGCCGCCGTTGGTGGGGCGCCCCCCAAACGTCCCGGTTCCCGAGGTGCGGTGGGACCGCCACTCTGCATTTCTGTCCCGTTTCCACGGCGGCCGCCGGCCCGGGGCAGGGCACTGACCGACTGACCAGCCTTTGCTCCCCAGCTGGTGACCCGCGCCACGGGTCCTCCTTGGGACACGTTCAAAGGCTGATTGATGAGGTGTGGGAGGCTCTGGTGGTGAGACGCCATTGCCGTCGTACTCCCCGGAGGCCACGAGGGGACATCACTTAGCCCGGATCCTGCAGGACTCGGGAGGAGCAGCCGGCTGGCGCAGAAGACACCCGCTGGCCTCCGTCTCCTCTCGCCCCTTCGCGGTTGGCTCCAGTGGACTTTGTGTTTGTGATGGGACTCTTGAGTGTGTCCTTGGGCACTCAGCTGCCCCTTGGAAACGGGAGCAGTAGAAGGCGGTGCCGATGCCGGAGGACACAGAAAACACGGCTCTTTTCAAAAGGAGCTGGGCCAGGGGCCAGGCTTTCAGGTGAACGGCGAGGTCTGAAGCAATGTCGTGTGAACAAGGAGCGAAGTTCTGGATGTGGAAAGGAGCCCAGCGTTGGCTGTTTGCATTGACCACGTCACGACCCCCGGGCGCTGCTGGGGTCTCAGGCTCTCCGGGGGGTGATTAATCCCGGAGGGAAAAGCGTCAGAGGCCCTGAAGGTAGAAAATGCTTCTATCTCCCGCGTGCGAACTCCGGGCCGCCCTGCCTCCCCTCTCTGTCCCCCTGAAGCCGTTTGCTGTACTGGAAGTGACATTGCACCTGGCCTGAAATAACTCCAGAGTCAAGAGAACAGGAGTGGACGTTCAGTGCCCAGGATTAGTGCGCCGACCACGTCTAGCCCCCCAAGCGTGCTCTCTGAGCGTTAAAGTGGCAGATACGGTCCCTGGGCCCCAGGTGGCGAGCCGGCCGTACGTCACCTTCGTGCAGGCTGAGGCCCCTCGGTAGCGCTGGAGAGCCCTCCCCCCACCACCCCGATGTCAGGAGCTCGCCGACAGTGGGGCTCCAGCCTAACAGCTGGCCTCAGCTATAGGTGCTCATCACAAAGTTATCAACAATCTGACGTCTGGTCAAGTCACAACATGGAAACTCCCTCCAAAGCCGCGGGCGCGCCGTGCTCACGCTGAGGCCGGCGTCGCAGGCTCCGTGTCGGGGCGCCCACCCGGCCTGCTTCATCGGCTGTTCAGGGGAGCCGTCCTGCCGGGGTGGGGGGCAGCAGGAGGCCGCGACCTCCGTGGCTTTGCCGGGTCGCCCCTGCTGCTCCACTCCCATCTTTAGGCTCTTAATACAGGTCTCCGCCACATTCGCTTTCTGGTTCCTCGTTTCTTACAGTCCAGCTGAGTGACATCAACAACGATTAATCTATGCAGCTATGGTTCTGTGGACCGGTGCTGGGACTCATGCTGTGCGATCGGCCCAACCACGTGTGTCGGGGGGCCAGGAGCACGTGCGTGCACAGGAGTGTTTACCCTCCCCGCCGGGAGACAAGCAGGCGGTGGGCCCAGGCTCAGAGATTTCTACCCGCAGGTCTCCCATGGGACACGACGCCTTTATTTTGAGCTGATTAATTACAGATTTTTGTTGGTTTGTTTCTGGACATCGACTGCCTGAGCACATAAAGACACTACTCTTTGTCCAGCAAGTACCTCTACACTTTATTTTCAAATAAAAATGATCGTTTTCAAAGGGTGTTTTCTTCAGCAATCGTGTTCTACTCCCGAAGTGAGCCGAAATCAGTCTCTTTGTCACCTGTTACCAAAGGCAGCGTCTGAGGGTGGCTCCTCAAGGGGAGAGTCTGGACTGTTTCTATTATAAATACTTATTTTTTTTTTCCTATTATGAAAATAAAGACGTTCCTGGTTTCAGCACACTCATTTAACCATCAGGTTGTTACAATAGTTGTTTTCTCTTTCATTTAATTCTTTTTTGCTTGCTTCTATGACTCAGTAATATTTCCATCTCAGTTACAATTGCAAATCAATTAAGAGGGTCTAATGGTTCATTAAATCAGTCAAAGCAGCAACTGATTAAATAGAGTGTCTTCTGGGGGACTCGTGACTATTGTACTGGTCCAACTAATCGAGCCCCTCCCAGGGGTATTAGAAAACTTGGTTTTCATCTTTCCTTTAGAGACTTCTTATCTAACCAGAAGCCAAATATAAGCACACCGAAGTTAAGTAAGGACGCTGGGTTAAGTGGAAGATCTCAGTGAAACGTGAGGGGTCACCTTGTGACGTATGAGTGCTGTGTAACCGAAGTCGACAGCAGTGTGTGTGATCTTCCAGGGGTGTGTGTCACCCCAATGATCGCCTTAGGGAGCAGGAAGGTGGTAGGACAGGGACCCGGCTCTTCGGCTCACTGTTTTTCAGAATGGCAACGTTGGGACAATGGCGTTTGAACAGGAAGTGGAGTGGGGAATGTGAACCAAGCACTCAGGACACTGCAGTGTGACTGGACAGGACGGCTTAGCTGGGCGGGGCAGATATCACCTTGTCACGATCATGATCTGGAAGTGACAGATCTGCTGAGAAGGAACAATAGCAGCTGTAGGAATGGATCAGATCAGTGAGGAAGAGGATGTGATGGGAAAAGAGTGAGGCCTGACGCCTGAGGAGGAGCTCGTGGAGGAGGAGGAGGAGGAGGAGGAGAATTCATGGCTAACAGGGACGTCCAATAGATGAACAATTGGCAGTGGTTTGGCCCGAATGCTTTAAAAATCGATGCTTTTCATTAACAAAGTGCCTTGAAATTTGATTTCATCTTAGTTGCAGACAGTATTACTTTTAAAGGGATATTTACGCTCCTGAGTTCAGGCGTAGAAACTAGCATTAATCAAATATATTAGCTCATTTTAATTTTTCTTTGCTACATTTTTGCTTGAGCCAGTGAGACCATTTCAGGATCTGTCTATCTATATAAAAATCTATATATTGGGAAAAAAATGAAAGAGAGATGTTATGTGGTTAAAAAAATAAAAAAAGAGTCCTTTTGGGCAATTAAGTGCATGGCTGATTCCCTTAATATTCCAAGAGCAAACACAGCTATCATTATGAATCACTGTGGTTGATGAGTCTAATTCTTTTTAGTGCCATTACAGCAGATGCTCACATTCCAATCCCCCACAGACAGATCAGTCTCCGTCACCCCCTCATACATATTCCAGCGTCCACGTTAGCGTCTTAGCGCCGTGCTGGGCTGAGCAGACAGCGTCGCTCCTTTGTGACCTGGCGAAGCCGCTACCTGCGAAACCAGCCTCGAACTTGAGAAATGCCAGTTCTTTGCAAAATGGCCAGTGACCACCAGTTACGTGTGCACCCAAATATTTGGGTGGAATGGCATTGGCTTGGCTATTACTAGTTCCTGCTTTCTGGAGGCATTTCCTCTGTGGAAGAAGTGGCTTCCTTCAGGCACGGCATCAAAACGAAAATGCCCGTAGTGCCAATGTAAAAATGCCATCCTGGTGGAGGTCACTGGGAGTGGAGAGATTTGGGGGTCTGGGGGGAACCACACACGGTGTGAGATTTGCGGATAAAAGGTGAAAGAGACTGCCTCAGAAAAAGAAGTATTTGAGTGTCTTTCTGTGCAAACACAGCTTCTTCTGTTCACCTGGGTCCTGCAAGGATCACAAGGATTCCTGCTGGAGGGAATGTGGTGAGTCTGTCTTACCTACCAGGACGATGCCCCACCAAGGGCCCACGGCCACTTGCATCAGTGTCCTGGGACCATTGTAACAAAGTGACACACACAACAGAAGGGCATTCTCTGGCAGGTGTGGAGGATGGAAATCCAAAATCAAGACGTCAGAAGGATGGGTTCCTCCCGGGCTGTGGGGGCGCCTGTGTCCCTGGGCCCCCCAGCTTCCAGTCGTTTGCTGGTGCTCGTTGGCGCCTTGGTTCTTCACTCCAATCTCGGCCTTCATCTGCATCTGGCCTTCTCTCTGTGTATGGGTCAGTGTCCGAATTTCCCTGTTAGGGTAAGGACAACCATATTTCAGTGGGGTCCCACTCTACTGTGACCTCCTCTTAGCTAATTGTAACTGCAGTGACTCTATTTCTGGGGACCATCACATTCTGAGGTGTTGGGGGTTAGAATTTCAACATTGGAATTTGGGGAGGGACACAGTTCAACTCCTAGTGCTCAGCCCCCCGCCAATTCATGTCCTTCTCACATGCAAAATGCTCTCGTCCCACCTTAACATCCCCAAGTGTCTCTGCAGGTGGCTGCATCGCGTCTCATTCTACGTGCGTGTCATGTGACCTTGTCGTTTCCATGTCAGGAAGTACTCTCTTCACCTCCTCGAACTCCACCTGCTCCTGAGCTGTTTGCATCCACCAGATGTGACGGGGTGATGCTGTGTACCTTCTGAGCTGGGCCTCGGGAGACCCAGAGCGTCTGTCCTTCCCTGGGACCCCAGCCTCCACGCTGTGGAGCTCAAGCTGTCACAGAGACACCTTCACGGGAGACTTTGCTCACAGCCCATGCTCAGCTGCCAGCCGTGTGAGTGAGAACATTCTGGGAACTTCAGCCACCCCAGCACTTCCTGTGATAGATACCACATAAAGCAGAAGGACTCTCTGGTCACACAAAGAATTGTTACTTACAATAAATCATTTAAGCTACTATATTTTGAGGTGCTTTGTTAAAGAGCAATAGAAAATTGGAACAGAGTAGGGGATTACCAAATAGTTACCAAATAGTTGCGTGCAAAGCACAGCACAGAGAACATAGTGATGGTGCAACAACTGTGTGTGGTGCCCAGTGGGTACTAGACTCATGGGGGTGATCACTGCATAAATTACATACACGTCTAAACACTAAAGCTAATAGAAAATAGTATCGGACACCAACTGTAACTGAACAAAACAAATATAATGACCAACTTAGAATTCTATAACCAGGAAAACGTCCTTTAAGATACAGGTGGAATAGAGGCATTTTCAGACAAAAGAACGGAAAAGAAGTGTGTGCTTCCCTTATAAGAACCTAAAGCAGATGGTGTTGGCATCGGGGACGGAAACCTGAAGGGTGGCGAGAAGACAGCCAGTGCTGCAGGGACACAACGGGCAGCGAGGGAACTGGCCGGTACCCCCGGACGCGCAGTGACATCCGCTCTCCACCTGCGGAATGTTTGGCAACCTGGGACCTGCAGGAACGTAGAACAAGCCCCCAATGAACTTGGGTGTCCAGTTCTGGAGATTTCCAAGCATAAGGGTCAAAGTGCTGACAGGCTCCTTGGAGCTCCAAAGGTTAAGTGTAAGGAGAGAGATGGACTTCAAAAGGAACCGTTTGATTTTTAAGGAGAATTCGAAGGGGCTCTTCCAACGTTGGTCTTGCAAGATTGGAAAACATCAACACTTCTCCTTTCTAGCCTGTCCAGTGGGCAGATGTTTCTCAAGGTAAAAGGTGACTCAGGCAAAGATCAGGCAGATGCTGCCAGGAGCACACGGCCTCAGGGTTAAGGTCAAGCAAGGGCGTGGGCACGACGCCCCTCGTGAAGATCGCAGGAAGTTCTAAGTGGGGCCGTTACTCCTCAGCGGGACAGCAGTCCTGCTGCAAACCTAACGGGCGTTTGCCCACGGGTCCCCCACGCACAGCCCGCGCAGACAGGCCGGGCTCGAGGGACATGTGGCCACAACATGTGTCCAGTGGATTTTGGATTGTAATCTTATACACTGGAATCCCGTCAAGTTGTTTAAGACGCTGTGTCAGTTTGAGCTGAAAGGAACCAAGTGCACCATGGAGAGACCTCCTCCCCCTCTAATACGCTGAGGGCAGTCAGACAGCCGCTCTGTCACAGACACGGGCTGTTTCCCACGGACAAGGCAGGGTCATTGACAGGGTGGAGCCCGCAGCCCAAAGAGAAACACCCGACGCTGAGGACACCTCCTCCCAGGGCGAGGTCTGTGTCAGGGAAAGTGTCCTGCATCCCAGGACGGCTGTGCCCATGCCTCTCCCGCGTCGACGTGGAGCGTCTAGTGCAGCTCTTCTGGTCCTTTCTCCCGTGTACGCTGTGTCTTGTCTCGGACTCGTCTTGTTAATGCATGCGTCTCCCTCTTTGAGGACCCCCTCGGGGAAGTCTTACCGCACCCGTGTCGGACGCAGGTTGTGCTAGAGCCTGATGCCATGATGGGGTGCGAGTTAGGGGGTCTTGAGAGGGGTGCATGGGCTTTGCATGTCAGACATACAAATCACTGGGGTCCAGAGGTCCGTTCCTGGTAGCTCACAGGTGGCTGCTGATGCTTGCTACTCTGACTGAGAAATGGGGTCTCTCTCTGTTCCCTGGATTGGCCGGGAGGACCCCATGGAAGGGGGCTGCGTGACTGTCCAGGCGGGGCCTTGTTCTGTCTCCTCGGCCTCAGCTCATCTGGGGACGCCCGCATGGGGTCCAGCCACCGTGTCAGGTGGCCCAAGCTAGCCTGGCAGAGAGAGGGTGAGGCCCATAACTTGTAGCTTCTCCTCCAAGGGGACACAGAGGCGTGAAGCCATCTGATTGCAACCCTGTGATCCTGCCCAGCACCGGAGAGTGAGTGACAGGCCGAGCCTCGCCTGGATTCCTGCTGCAGTCGGGGACCCACGAATGGTTGCTGTTTAAAGCCAGAGCTTGGGGAGCAGTTTGTCCCTCGGTAGTGGATAAACCAGAGGGCTGCTTGGAAGAGGGCGTGCCCATAGGCTCTCTCTGGTCACACCATGGTCATTGCCCTGTCTGGTGATGGAGTTTTCTGACACTTTAGGTCCATTAAGCATGATTGAAGTGTAGACTTTAAGGGTGCTTAATTAAAATAAAGGCGACACGTTTCCTTGTCGTTACATTTGAATTCTAGAGCATACACACATTGAGCTATCAAAACTGATCAATGTTGCCCACACTTTACCTTGGTTCTATTAGATCTGTATTCTAACCAACACCGTTCGTTTAACTATGACAGTGCTTAATGGACACAGGTGGTCATGAAGAACAGCGTTAGGGCGCTACGTCAGGAGCGAAGAAAGGAGATTCACGTCACGGAGTGACCGTGTCCTGACGCTCCTTGGCACCAGGGCCTCTCGCTTCCCCTTGCTTTCACTTATCATCCTGCTTTTTGTTTAAGCACACAGTGCGTGCCACGTGCTGTGGGTGTGAGTTTGGGGCAGAAGCATGAAGCCCAAACAGGAGGAAAGAGAACGTTCTTAAATGGACACACATTCAAAATGCCGAAGTCTTCGAAACTTCAGGTAGTTTCCCCTCATCCGTAAGCTCTAAATGACCAGCCCCCCAAGACATCAGGATCTTATTTGAGGATTTTGCTGATCCCAGGGTTTCGTTCTCGTTTCATGTCACCTGATTGTCACTGAGGGGACTGTGAGCTATACCGCAGTTATTACCGACATTGATTCTGAGGCCGCATCCAGAGCACTCACTCCCCAGTGCTCCTCTGAGCAAGATGGGGTGCGTGTTCATCAGAACGACTGGGCTGGAGAAAGGAGGAGCCGGCGGTGGCAGTACTGACACGCTGGTCCCCAACGTGGGCGGGAGGACCATCCCTTCTCTCCCGGACGTCCTGCCTCCTCTCACAGCTGGGAGGAGGGCCCCTCCGACGGCCCTGCAGCCGCCCACCCCCACCCCCACCCCCACCCCGGGGCCAGGCGCTGTGCGTCACAGGTGTCCCAACGGCCGTCAGGGAGGACAGGTACACCTGTGTGGCCCAGCGGACATGCTGCTGGAATTGCTGTGGGTGATGGCGTGACCCGGACTCCGAGCGTCAGGTGGGAAACGACGCACAGGACCCTGTGGGTGTGCTTCCTCGTCACACGGCGGCGTCTCTGGAGCAAGTCCGCTCCTGGGGTGGGCACGGTGCCCCTTAGAGGCTCCAACTTCACGGGGCGCTGCCCAGCCGCACGTCGTCTCCGCAGCGCTCACCGGCTTACGGGAACCTGCAGGTTTATTCTGGCATCTGCGCTGTCTCACTCACTCACACCCCCGGGCTCCTTTCCAAATCCTCTCATTTGCTGCAGGGACATCCATTGGCCAAAGGGGAAACAGACGGGAGCCACCCAGTGTGCGGGGCGGCCCGGGGGCCCCACGCCCAGCTCCGCGGACAGCTCGGCTTTCGGCCTCTTTCTGGAGCATCGCCGCTCCGTGCTGAGCGGCTGTGACTACACAGCAGAGGGCACGTGTCCCAGGGACGGGGCCCCACTGGGATCGAAGGCCACTTGAGGTTGAGCCTCATCACGAGAGCACTTTTCGGCATTCTTTTCGCTCCTCGGCAAACCCGTACGAGAGTACGGGCACGTGGCACGCGTCTCACCGAGCCCGATACCAGCAGTCTCCACGCCACGTGAGAGCTGGGGCGGAGGAGAAGCTTCGCGAAGCTGGCGATGAGCAGCCTCCTGCTGGCGGAGTGCTGGAAGCCCAGGTCAGCGGGGGTGGCCCGCCTCTCGGGCGTGGGCAGGGTGGCGCCGCGCAGAGGGCACGTCTGCCAGGAGCAGCGCCCGGTGCCCGCTCAGCGGCTCAGCGCGGGGCTACCACGGGCAAGGTCAGAGGCACGCGAGGCCACAGACCCGTGTAGGCAAGTGCTGGCTCCTTGTTTTGTGACTGATAGCTCCGAAATCAAAGCAGGTTCTTTCCCAGATCCACTTCTTTTGTTTACGTTTCTTCCTTCGCTGAGTGAAGGGCTCGCATCCAAGCCAGGGATCCGAGATGGTCTTGGACCTCTCTCCTCACCTCCTACATCCAAGCCCTGATCTCAGCGTCCAGCCCCTTAGGTGGCCCCTTCCCACCCTCACTGCCACTGCGGTGGTTGGACAGTAGTGGCACTCAGCTGGCCGTGGTGACTTCTCTAGTCAGGGGTCTCTTAGCTGTTTCCCACATCCTGAAGCTCACACTCTGCGATCTTTCTGAATGAGAATCCTGCGTGGTTATGTCTTGACAGCTCCAAACTGCCTGCCTAGTCAAATCCAAACTGCTAATCACAGACGTGACATCCCCCGATATGGGCTTTGATCCCTTGGTCAACCCCGTTTCTCTCTGTTAAATTGCTCGCTGTTGTTGAATCATTGAAATGGGATCTACAGACTCCAGTTTTTAAGTGACACTTACATTGTCCTGAGAACACACAGGGCTAAATTTATTGGATGTTTTCTGTAGAAAAACACTGGAGAGAGAAAAGTCTTAGGTTTGAGGAGGAAACCCAATCTTGCTAGATGTAATGGAAATGTGATGTTTTTTGAACTAAAATGCATGAATACATTTAGTGATTCAGAAAATACTGTTATTAATCAAACAGCTAAAAAGTGTATCCATCTTGCTTTTATTTGTTCAGCAAAGAATGAATGAAGGCCCGTGACGTAACGTGCCATGCATCAGGGATGGGCCCCACAGACGTGAGGCACAGCTCCAGCCTTACACGAGCTCCCAGTCTAGGAAGGAAAAGACAAGAAAAAAGTACGTGACACGGTGTGGTGAGTGCCTGAGAAGGCACCTGACGACCAACTGTACACATGAGGTACCTTTATAGTGCACGTACAGCAGACTCTCAGCTACCCGGCACCCGTGGGGACAGGTAGATGCCGGATCCAGGTCAGCAGACGCCCTGTTACCCGGAACTGAAGCCACCAGGATGAAAAAGTGTCACTGGTTGCTTCAGAGTTCAGGTTAACGAAGAGTCTGCTGTAGTAGAAAACTCAGATCATCCTAATTTGAGCTAAAAACAACAACAAAAGAAGAGAGAGTGAAGCATTTTATTATCAACCTGGAGGGCAGCTTTGGGGACAGTTCGCCTTCAGTCAGAGCCGGCGTCAAGCGCTGGAAGAAGGTTGCCCGATCTCTCTCCCTCTCCCGGCTGCAAGGACGTCTGTGCGCTTTGTCCTGGCTGGGTTACCCCAGGTGGTGACAAATGTCGACACTGAGAAACTCCAGGCTTACATTTTACCAGTTAATCAATATTATAAAAACAAATAAACAAAACTCATTTTCTAATAATTCTACAAAGTGGCCCCAGAGGAGTGACAGTTATGGCCTCGCTTGGGTCACACATTCACGCTGGATCCACACACCCATGGCGGAGAGCGGAAGTGCTGACTGATCGGCACGCCAGGCCTTGGTGACAAGCACACGGTGGCCTTCATCTGAACAACGCGGGCTGAGAGCAGGAGAACGGTGGTCCCCCCACGGGAAATTGCCTGAAGGAAGAGGAAGAGAGGGGTCTTACCGAAAGCAAAACACACTCATTCTGGAGGCTGAGCCGAATCCTGAAGGAGGAGTAGAAGTTCACCACGTAGGGGACACGATGAAGGCCATTCCAGGCAAAGGTCGACCGTTCCAATATGGTAGGCCACCTGTGGGTGTATGTGCAAGGTGAAAGACCAGCGATGGTGATTCCCATGATCACAAGTCATGAAGTCCTCCAAAGTTTCATCAATCTCTTGGAAAAGATTAAGCATGTCAGAAATATGAGTACTTTAAAACTTCAGTAATATTTGGGGAAGGTTTTGTGTAGCTCTTTTCTGAAGAATTATGAACCAGGGCTCCACGTGCTCTGAACACACTTGGGATCACGTTGGCTACAGTCAAATGGACAAAAAGATTGCTCTCTGACCCCAAGAAAAAAACCTGGGTTGAAACCTTTGCCCCAAGCGCGAAGTATGAAAGGTCACTCATGAATGGACACCTAGTCTCAAAACACCTGGGCAAGTCACGACCTTTAAAGATGACTCAGATTCTTGTTTGTGAACAAAATTATCTGTTTCAGTATATACAGAGGGAGCCAAAAAATGTATACACATTTTAAGAAAGGAAGAAGAACTGTATTAAAATGGTAATAATATATGCCAGTAACAAAAGATGAACACAAGTCACATTGGACTTTTGCAATGACAAGAGGGGCTCACAGTGGTGACCATCAGCATCCAGACACTTCTGATGACGGCCAACTGCTGCTTGAGCAACGCTGACCAAAGTGTCCACTTGTGTCACCGCGTATGCCAGTTCAGTTTCTTCCTGAAGTCCTGCCCGTGGAGCTGGTTTTCTACGGTACACCATGTCCTTTAGGGTCCCCCCAGGTAGAAGTCAAGGGGTGTTGAGTCAGGAGAACATGGGGGAAACTTAAATAACATTTTTAAATTCCAAATACCACTTCAAAATGGTCTTGTGCTCCTCGAATGACAACCGTGCTTCCGTCATTTTCTTTGACTGTCCTGCCTGTCGCGTGGTGACGCTAGCATTCATGTGATGAACGCCATCTTTTGAGTGAACATCATACTACACATCGCTACTGTAATTCAATTCCACTTTGCAAAGTAATAGATAACATCCCTTTAAATGTGTATACATATTTTTGGCACCCCAGTATTTTTAGATCCGAGACTTGTGATATTCTATTTGCCTTTAACTATAGAAAGTTTAACAATTCTGACATAAAATTGGTGACTGTAAAAGAATCCTTGAAATTAATTTATATACATCCACTTTTGGGGGATGTATTTGCCTGAGAACCACGATAGTTGCAAGTTAAAAAAAAAACACAGCCATCATTAATCACAACAAGTAGCTGTTACTATCATAAAAATGTAATTTCAAAGCAAGAAATCACATACAGCTTTCTTCCCTTATTCTAAAGAAGAGGTACCAGAAACAGCACCCCAGGAGCACTGTGGGTGCAGTTCATAAACATTTCAACTTTGGGGCAAATTTTTCTATCCCAGCAGGTTATGACTAGGTTGAAACATTTACATTTGTATTTGTTATCTGGAAGAGATAATTAGATATTTCTACTACGGAATAATTTACCTTAATGGGCCATAACTTTCCACATGTAGTTTTAAACTGCACATTTAAATAACATAATATCTATCTCCCTTAATTTTACTATAATTGTCTCCATGTGGTGGTTTTATTTTATTTTCAAAAACACAAACAGCTAAAACAACATACTAAATGTCTTCAGTTTATTAGTTTGAAATTTTAGATTAGGTTACCTAGGAGATTTGTTCAGAATTTGACTGAATTCTTAGTCTGGAAAATGAAAGTGGCTTTGAACTGAAAAGACAGTAACAAACTCTGCAACCTGGTTAAAGATATACAACGTCTGATCATGAACTTTGTGAACTCACCTAGAAGAAGTGCTGCACCCCTCACTGCTGAGCATCACCACGGTCACCTTGGAAGCACTCCCCTTGGGAAGCTGTGCACCGACGCCAGCGCCCAGTCCACCCTTCAAAGCAATTTTGGAACTCTGTCTCGATGGCCACCAGAGCTGTCATCCTATGACCCTTGATGTCCAGAATGTCATCAAAATGTCTTCCTTTCAATATTTCCTTTATCTTCGGGTAAAGGAAGAGAGGGTGAGCAGAGAGGGTGTTCGAATGCAGTTATTTGTGTCCTGGCTACAAACTCCCTCACAGACACGCCGTGTGAGCTGGTGCATCGTCGTGATGCAGGAGCCTTGAATTGTTGGCAAAAAGTTCAGTTCATTTTTGTCTAATTTTTTCATGTAGTCTTTTCAGGACTTGCAAATAATAAACTTGGTTGACTGTCTGATTGGTACAAATTCATAATGAATGATCCCTCTGATATCAAAAAAGTTTAGCAGTATCATTTTGACCCTTGATTTGGACTGACAGAATGTTCTTGGTCGTGGAGAACCGGCTGACTTCCATTGTGCACTTGGACACTTTGTTTCAGGGTCGTATTGGTGCCCCCATGTTTCGTCACCAGGGATAACACGGCCCAAAACATCATCTTGCCTCTCCAAAATGTCTTGGCAAACTTTGACTCTCCTTTGCTTTTGCTCATCCGTGAGCTCCTTCAGGACCATGTCTGCACACACCTGTCTCACACCAAGGTTTTCAGCTAAGATTTTCCTAACTTTCTCTGTCGATGTTTACTTGGTCTGCTGTGCTTGTCACAGTCAGCCGATGATTTTGACACAGAATTCAATGAATGTTTGCCATGTTTTCATCAGTTCTGCTTGTCACTGTCTGCCCTGACCTCTCTTCATCAGTGACACTTTCTCTCCCTTCAGAGAAATGTTTAATCCCTGTGTACATTGCTGTTTTCTTCATGGCATCATCCCCATACACTTGCACTAACATGTCCCTGATTTCACTTCCACTCTTGCCAAGTTTAACAAGAAATTTAATGTTTGTTCAGTGCTCTAATTCAGGCTCTGACATTCTTGCGACAGCACACAAAAACACACAATAATGAACGCCACTCGGCAAGACACCACCACACGTCGACATGAACGCAGCTGTGAGACACAGATACACCAAGGGTGTGACACCTCACCGCGTTGTTTCTACAATGCTGCCAATGTAAGTGCAGGGTGGCAAGTTCGCGACCTTAATTGTCAGACCTCGTAGGAATTCGATGTGGGACATAATTGTTCTGGCGCAGGGGGACACAGGTGGGATTTTATTTTTAGTCATTTCATTGTGTAATCCCAAATACTCATCAGCTGTTAATTACATGTCTAAGCTTGTTCTCAGTCTAGGGTTTGGTCAACAATGCTTTCTTTGCCGAAATGTGGGCACTGAATATTTTGTCCATTTATTCCCTTCACTGTGCTGTCAGCTACAACATGTGGTCTGTGATGGGTTTGTGGGAGAGAGAGAGGACAGACCTAACGAACTCCGTTTAGAAAATTGCAGATCTACCTAGATTTCACCTACAGACGAGCTTCACGCTAGTACATTATAGTCACCAAAGATTTACAATTACAATATAGGCTGCAAGTAATGAGGCTTCCAAACTATCAACAAGATGCTTAGGGAACGTCTGCTAGGTCTGAGCAGTGCTTTCATTTGAGATTGGGAGTGAGTGTCCCTGTATTCATTTGACATTGAAAACGTTGGGCATGATTAAACTCCTAATTTTATTACTTTTATGCTTTTTTT
>PVJL010017089.1:0-19199 GCA_004026885.1 Lyroderma lyra | reverse complement strand
CGTTTATATCCTTTTTTATGTTATTTATCTCAGCTATGGTGTTCTGCCAATAGGTTTTCATTTCTCTCACAGCCTTTAGAATGGCAGCTTTAAATTCTCCGTCACTTAAGTGAGTCCCTTCCAGTTGTAACAGGCTATCTTCTAGGTGGATTTCATGTTCTTTCTGAGGAGTTTTAGTTTTTAAGGAATTCATCCTGTCTGCTGGGTTCTTCCTCTTTGACATGAGGGCTTTATGTTCACTGCCCAGATTATTGCTTTTGTGGTGTCTTGCTGTAGGGCAGACACTAGGTGGCGCTGGGGGTCAAGTTTAGGGGGAGAGGGGGCTGTTTGTTTCTTGTTTTCTGATCTCCTACTGCGTTTGGAGGCTATGCGCATATATCCTGGGGAGAGGCCAACAAAAGCCTTTTGGCCCTTTGCTGGGGAAAATCAGTCTTCCCAGCCCTGATTCAGTACCTGGCTGTCTAAAGGCTCACATTGCTTTCGGAACTCTGGGGTGCACGAGGAAGTTCCCGCTCCGTAAGTCCAAAGCTGTGGGCCTGGCCTGAGACAGCAGGGTCGCCTTTGCAGCAGGCTGGGAACAGGAACTGCAGCCCTGTGTAGGTCTCCAGGGGGATTAGAGCTGGGGTGTCATCTTTGCAGTTCAGAGTCCTCGCTCAGTCCTTCTACCACTCAAAAGTTCCAGAGGCTGGTTCCCAAACTCCTTCCGTCCCCAGCTCCCCAGTCTCTCTCCCCTCCCCCAAACTGCGCAGCTCTGAATAGTCAGCAGGGATCGCGTCCCCCGTGGTCCATCTCTGTTCCCTTCCCTCTCCCCAACTCGCCCCTTTCTCGCCAGCCTTCAGGTGTTTACTTGCGATTTGTGGATTTCTCAGCAGCCGGTTTGTCACTCAGGGTCCTCTTTCTTGGCTCCTGGACGGCCGTTCAATTTTGTTTTCTGGGAGAGGCTTTAGGAACCTCCTCTCCAGTCGCCATCTTGTCTTCTCTTGTTTTGTTTTAAGGCTCAGCATTCCTTCCCTTTCCCCTACCCACAAACTCAAAGTATGCAATATTCTAAGTTTTTTTACCCTTCTCTTACAAGCAAACTCATGATATATATTCAGGATATTAGGAACAGCTTTAATTTTAAATATTCTATTCCTTTTCCCACAAATACAATGATAAAGTGTCCAAGAGGCACACTGATTTTTTCTTGAAAATAGGGCATAAATGAGCTACCCTTTTGCCTTTTTACTAAAGAATATTGGAAAAACATGGCTATAATACTATATTCATTTTTCATTCTATCAGTAAAGAAAATACTGTCAAAGAAATAAACGTCTAAGCCTGCCAATTCATGTCATCAGCATTAGGACAGTGTCCATTGTTAGGGTGCTCGGGCCCTTTTTGATTCCCATTAAACCTTGATGCACAGGTAGCTAGCTCCTTACTCCATCCTTGAATTCTGTAGCCCTGTTAAAAAATTAACTTTAATGCACACACACCTATAATTCATGAGGATTGAGGCTATCATTCACACAGCTGGATCACTTCTCTCTGCCAGGGAGGTTGACCAAAACTGGCTGCATAGGTAGTAATTGCTGCACCACCCTCCTGTTAACATTCCTCTGACCCTTCCCAGAGCTGAATAAAGACATAGGATCACAGGATTCATTAGCACGATAGGATAACAGAATGTTAATTCCAGAAGCAGGATCTTTTCTTGGTTTTAAACTTATACACAGACTCAACTAAAAAAAAAGAAAGAAAGAAAGAAAAAGGAAAAAAGATGTATTTCTTCTAGATCTGGGTAACGTGCATTCACAGAGAAGAAAACAGTATTGTAAGTCCATACCTTTATGGATATTGCCTTTAAAATACCTTTGATAGAAGTGTTAAAATGTGATACATATGTCAGTATGGCCAAACTTGCAAAGAATGCAGAATCCTAAATAAAGTTAATTATGCAAATTGTCCGCTAATAAAATTTAATGTTCGAATATATCTAAAAGAAGAAGGCTTTTTGGCCAATGCCTCTTTCCATCCGTGCAATCAGGCTCCCAAGTAGTTCCGGACACTGCAAAGCATTGGAGGAAGATCAGAAGGTGAGAGTAAGGGAGAAGTCGGTGTATTTCTTTGGCTCTCTTTTTGCCTCCTGGAGTATTTTTCTACAGTGACTATATCAGTTCCATGGCTCCCCTGTAGACAATCCCACCCTCTGTGACTCATCTCCCATCAGCCAAACCTCACCCCAACTGAACTTCTGACTCTCACAGGATGGTCCTCACTTCCAGACCCTGGAAGCACTGTCATCCTAGCCCCAGCATGGTAGCTACTTCCTTAGTGCTAATTTCGGTGATCCCCCTTTGGGTTCTTCATCCTGTGATCACCTATGTAATCAACTGGTTTGAATTTCCTTCCATTAAAATACATAGAGTGGTTGTAATATCCTGGCTGTACCCTGACTGATTGAGAGAATGTGAATCAAAGAAACTCAGTCTTGAAAACTAAGAAGATTGGCACAGAATAAATCCATATTAGAGTCCACTTAGGCTAATATTTAGGAATGTGACCTCTCTTGTCCTAGTGGTAGCTTTATCTGTGCAGAAATAGCTGAAATAGAAATTTACATTCTCCATGTCTAGAATTAGTAATGCTTTGAAAGCTACCTTCATATTTTTATTTTGCAATTCATGGAGATTTGCCTCCATTATTAAAGTGCACTAACCCGTGACTATGAGTGTCCTATACTGGTAACACTTCAATTTGATTAAGAAAACAAATCTTACAATAATCAAGATATGAAAACCATCTAAGTGTTTATCAATGGATGAATGAATAAATACATTGTGCATATGTAATGTGTGTATATCACATATATAATCTATTGTGTGTATACATGGATAAAGACTGTTGGGAAAAAATCCAGCCATAAATGCCTCTATTTTTCACATTACATGGCTGGATACTTTCTGGACAGCCCTGATATATATGCAGCAATATATTGTTTGTGACAATATGGATGGACTGTGAGGGCATATGCTAGGTGAAATAAGTCAGGAAAGACAAACACTGTATGATCTCCCACAGGTGGAATCTACAAATAAATACATACACAAACAAACAATAACCGAGCACATAACAAAATCCTCTGGAATTATAAACATACCTGTATTTGAAAGAGAGTGTATGTGGTGACAAAAAAGGGAAAATGAGCTAGCTAGAAGGAGAGGTTGCGGGGCTTGCAATCTGGGTGACCTAATATTCAAAGCTAGTAAACTTTTGTCTTTTAGATTTAGGCAATAGGGTGCCACAAGAAGACTATAAATAGAGCAACATAGTCAGATTTGTGTATTTAAAAGGTGGCTTTGATGACTAAGTAGAGAATGGACTGGGGTGAAGAATGATAAGGGATAATATAATATGTACTCAATAAATTTAAAAATACACCTCCAAAGCTCTTAAATCCTGCTAGGCCGTATGTGATCTCGAGCAATTGGGCAATCAAGGAAGGACCGTGATAGGTTATGAAGTAGACATTTTGCCTTCTCAGCATCATCCCACAGGACTAAATTTCAAGTCCTCCCTTCTTCATTTTATTGTCCATTAAACTTAGTTCTATTTTCATTCCTATGAAGCAAAAATAGTTATAATCTAGCTAACTGTCATTCTCAGGCATATAAAACAGGAAAATACCAACCAGGCTCACAGTACTTTGGCATAATCAGCCCAGCACAAGGAGAGGAGACAGAGGGTGGACAGGAGTAATGCTGGGAAAAGCAATGAATCAAGGAAGCTGTTTATTTCATGATAAAGAATGACTAGCAAGAGGTCACTATGAGCCCCTCATAGGCAAGGACATTTGCATCATAGTTACACCCATGGTGTCTGGCACATAGCAGTATTTCAATAAATGTTGAAAGGAGGAAAGGAATGAAAAGAAAAGGAGAATGAGTGAGTGAGAAGGAAGCTATACGAGAAAGAAAGAAGAAGAAAAGAGAAGGAAGAGAAAGAGGAAGAAAGTAAAAGAAAGAGACAGGGAGGGAAAAAGGGGGAGAACAAAAGAAGGAAAACAGAAGGGAATGAGAGAGGAACAGAAGGAGGAGAAAAGGAAACAAAACAAGGAAAACTTCATTGTGGATTTACAATCATTCTAGTAAAATTACATTAAGTACTATAAATTCATAAATGGGCAAATTCAGAAAACTGGAAGACCTAAAGAGGCTTCATTTGACTTATAAAATCATGATTAAAATAGATTATTTTTCTCAAGTCTGAGGTTTCCATGATGAAAATAGATGTTGACAGTTTAGCCCTCCAGGGAAATTCAGAAAACCAGGAATTGTTCATTCAGCTGTAACACCACTGACAAAGATCTAAAAAGACTAAAACATTTGGTAAAGGAAAAATAAATAACTGAATTCATAAATACTTTGATGTGATCAATGGTAATTTCTGATATGCAGAGAGCACGTGTCAGAGAGATGGACAAGATCAGCTCCCACGAGGCTAAAGAGTTCAGCTCAGCCACTTCATCTTGGCTTGGTTGCTTGTTAGTGATCTCCAAGGGATCTATACATTAAAGTTGATAGAAACATTATTTGTACAGTGTATGTATATGTTAAGAAAAATATCAAACTGAATCACTTCCTCTTTACTTCAGGTTGATGATTCAACAGACGCCTTCTTCAGCTGCCTGACGCCTGAAAGGGTGATTTTAGTTTTGTTTCTATTTGTAATGAGCTTTGGGCATTTGTGAAGAAAGTTAAAAGCATTTGAGTAAATGTTCATAAATCTTACTGTCATTTTAAAATTCAATACATTGGGAAATCTGAGTTGTACAACATGTCAACTTGAGAAAAGCTAAATTTACAGCTCTCTAGTCATCCAGTACAGTTCTTTCACGAGTCTACAATTGTATCAAACTTGTTAACCTGTACACAGTTTTAAAGCCTGCTATTAAAAAACTCATTTACAGTGTTTAGTGGGTTAGGTACGGAACCCACTGATCTTGTACGTCTGTCCATTGTATGAAACTTATTTTAGAGAGGAATAGTGTTGTATATAATCCTCTCTAAAGATAAATTTAATGTAGGCAACTTTTATTTTTATGTTTTAATCCCATTTAACATCTTTATAGTTGGAGAGCCTACATTTGAATCTCAAGATTGTGATTCACCAAGCTTAATGATGTTGGTCAAGTTACTAAGTATATCTGTACCTTATTCTCTCAACAGTAAAATAATAATAATAATAATAATAATAATAATAATAATAATACTATTAACACAACTTAAAGCATCACTGGGAACATTAAATGAGTTAAGTCATGGAAATTTCTTATAACAGTGCCTGACACATAGTAAGAACTCGAGAAACATCAGGTATAATAGCAATACTTATAATTAATTATTAATACTCAATACCATTTTTGCCAATCCTTAGCTGCTATTGTCCCTACTTTTCCATACCCCAAGTTATCTGTTTGCTTCCATATTTTCTTGACTCTCTCTCAGCTCCATCCTAATTTACCTAACATTTCCAAATACTTTTATATTCCAATGCATTCTCTATCATCCACACAAAAGAACCTTTTACAAAACAATATTTACCTTTAATTCTATATGATAGAATTGACATGTTCTATGTTATTCTAGTCTAGTCTAGTCTTGTCTAGTCTTGTCTAGTCTCTTTAAAAATAAACGATAGTCACAATCCATTAAATTGATTTCATAGCCTAGAAAACAGATCATGGCACACAATTTTCTAGAGGACAGGGTTAATCAAATAAACTGCTATATTATTAAATGATGACGTTAAGTAATGAATTAGCCTTGGAAGAACAGATGGCCTGTTATCAGAGGCCTAAAATGACTTAACCTAAAGGAAATGTGTAAGAATTATGGGAAAGTGGGAAGGATACTGCACTAAATCAGACTTCTATCTGTTTCACAAATCCATGTTAAATGTGTCCCATTCACATGGCCAAAAGAAATATAAAAAGATGTGCGACATCTTTCAAAATCAGAGAAATGCAAATCAAAACCTCAAAGAGATACTGTCTCATACCAATTAGAAGGGCTATTATTAAAAAGTCAACAAATAACGTGTTGGCAAAGACGTGGAGGAAAGGGAACCCTGTGCACTGTTGGTGGGACTACAAATTGTTGCAGCCACTGTGAAAACCAGCGTGAAGATTCATCGAAAAACTAAAAATAGATCTACTATATGACCCAGCAATTCCGCTTCTGGGGATTTATCTGAAGAAAAAACTCTAATTTAAAAAAATATATGCTCCCTTATGTTCAATGCAGCATATGGACAATAGCCGAGATATGGAAGCAACCTAGGTATCCATCGATTAATAAATGGATAAAGATATGATACATATGAACTAACAACCATTTTTTGTGCATGAACCTCTTTGGCAGACTAGTGAAGTCTATGGACCTCATACAGGATAATATTTTTAATTATATACAATAAAACAATGGATTAAGACATAAACCAATTATATTAAAATATTGAGCTATTTACAGGGCCCTTGAAGGTCCTTGTGACCCTGGTTAAGAACTATATGGTTGTGGCAAAATATATATATATATGTGTGTGTGTGTGTGTGTGTGTGTGTGTGATATATATATATAATTTGTTTTTCCTACCCTGCTTGAGTACTTCATTGAACAAGTAAATTAAAGAACTTACCCTTAAATAAATCACATGTGGTCTATTGAAAGTTAAACTGATAAAAGCTGTATTTTTATTATCCTTTCTTTTGATGTTAGGGTAATATGCTCAGGTTTGAAGGTGAAACTACATTTCTGCAAAATGCATCTTACTAGTAGCACTATAAAACTAATCATGTTATTTTGATAAATGTATTCATTATAATGTCAGTGCAAAATGATCTTTGAACAAGTATGCTTTATATTTTTCCTATCAATAAACTGTAGTTTTCTTAGTCAATCAGAAAGAGGGAAAGATAGGAAGGGAAGGGGAAGAGAAGGGAAAAGGGAAGGGAAGAAGAAAAACAGGCAGCCAGCCTGCCACCTGCCCGACTCCAAAAAGTGAAAGAGGAAGTGGGTTGGGACTGAGCCACGTCGAAGAAACAATTAGGACTACAGTTAGAAGTACACCTGAATTTAGTTGAAGTAAATACGACGTTTATTAGGTTATTTCTTAACACGCAGACGGAGTCAGGAGATTTGAAAATTTCTAAATTAGTCTTTTGGCTTTCTATGCTCAAATAAACTTTTTTTCCTCCTCATGGTATTTTTATTTTATCTTGGTATTATTTTTTATCTTTCACTTCTAGAAAACTTTATAACACTATTACTTGTATGTTGAGGTTATTTTGTTTCTCAAATATCAGTCAATCATAAATGTTGTTCAAATGAAGTTCTCTCTACCTGCGATGAATCTTTCCTGTGTGATCAGTCTTGCTAACTTGTTGGAAACACATGAGTGATAAGTAGTTCTGAGTGACAGAGATTGGAATTGAGATAAAGAGAAGCAGATATTAAAACATATAAAATTTTAAAACTTTATGCAACTGTAGCTTCCAGTCACGTAGCAATTCAATATATTCATTTCCATGATATTCCTAAGGGAAGTAATACATATAATCTGAAAGCACAGATTTGTTTCTGAATGAGAAAAATCAACCCAACAATTATCTATATTTTCATATTTACAGTCAATTACCTAAAATATTCAAGTAGGAAATTACCCCAGGACCTAAATCATCCATAAATAATTCAAATTGTAAACTTCTGACAGACTTGTGAAAAGCACTGTTTTTATTCGTGAAACAAGTGAGAAATTTAATATAGAACATACATATATATGGGCGATACACCCACAGTGTTTAACAATAAAGTCTGTTGCACTCCCATGTTTCTAGATGATGTGCCCGATATACAATCTCAAAAACTGACCTTCTATGGAGAGCTAGTTATTAGCAGGTTAGAGGGGATGCCTTACTTAGCATAAAGACTTCTAATAGAATTTTAAATGTGACATGGTACTTATAGTAATAATTTTATGATAGTGATCAACAAAAGAGAAAACAGTTTATTTTGAACATTAGGCTAATTGATTAATGTCCATTTATGAAAGTGACTCACTGAGTGCCTAAATAACACCTGTCATTCTATTTGGTGATTTAAAGGAGAAAAGTGAGATAAAATACAGTCCTTATTACAAGAACTCCCCACTATACTTAGGGAGGGATGTTTATATATTTTTTTAAATGAGCTGTATACAAAATCATCTGATACATAGCAGCTTGCATTGTAAATTATAATTAAATGTCATATCTCAAAAAATTCATCACAGATTTTTTTATAACTACTTGTATTATGATCATACTTTTAATTATATAATTTTTTCAATCTTTTTTTACTATCATGTAAGGTGGGAGAAAGAATAAGAACGTAAGTTCATTTATCCACATGTCAAATATTTGGCATAACCCAAAGCAACTATCTACACAGTATTAGGCTTTAATTGAAAGAAATACAGATATCCAGATGAATGAAGGTTTCTCATGCTATTTTGGATTATGGTTAATTAGACCTAAAATCACAGAGAGCCTGGTTTTGAAATCATAAAGAGGTGTACAAAATTAAGCCTTATAATTCATAATGATAAAATTATCCATTAAAAACAAATATTTATTGAGATTGTGTTCTAAACAGTTGGGATGGATTAAATACACAGGTCACAATGAAAGATGCAAACATTAGCACAAAATGAGTACTATAGTAAATATGTTCTAATATTTTGGGGGCCACAAGAAAACACAACTTACCCTTTTGGGGAGCAGGGTATGCAGAAAAATAGAGGAGCTTTCACAGAGGAAGTGATATTTGAGGTGAGCTATAAAGGGTAATTTAGAACCTGAATTCTGAGTCAAAAAATTTATCTGGAGACACAGAGTAGAAATGGCATGACAGAACATCAAACTCCAATGTGTAAAGAGCTTAGAAGATATCACTCCTGTCCTTACAACAGAAAGAGCTAGAAAACTGAAAATCAGTGACTTCTTTTGTCCCATCAGAAATATGAGATCTCAAGGAAAACTGCCACCCTCAAATCTTCAGAGACAAGAGCATCCAGAGAGTAAGAGCCGAGATTTGCTTACCTAGAGAAGATGCTGCTGGGTCCATAGTTTGGCAGCTACACTTACAAGGTGATTTTTGATGACTTGTGGGAGGCTGGGTGAGGACTGGCTTTAGAGTGACAATCTTGGCCAGGAAGGCTCACACTTTGTGGGCTTCAGCTCCAGGAATCCTACTAGATTCTCACAGGGAAGATTCAAAAAGATTCCTCTGTGGTTCTAGTAGGGGGATAAGAAGAGAATATTTGTGAAATAAGCCCAGATACTCCTCTACAATAAAGGCCGAATCTCTAGGTGAAAAGGTTTGACCTGTTGACTGAGAGGAGGAACGTCCTCACAATTTATTTCCCTCCAGCCTCTTATCTCAACTAAGAAGAAAAACATGGTCAACAGGGATCGGGGCTTCAGGGACATAGTGCCCCACATGCGTTAGGCACGAGCTTGGCTTCTGCCAGCCTGCCCAAACCACCTGGCACACACAGCCTACACAAAGGCCACTTCTACATGAGGTCAGTTTTTCAGGACTGGGGGAGATAGCCATTTTGTCTAATTCATATGAACAAACAAAAAGTCAAATAAAATTAAAAAGGCTATAGAATATCTCGCAAATGAAGGAACAAGAAAAATATCCAGAAAAAAACCCTAAAGAAACAGAGATTAGTGAATTCCTGATTAAGAATTCAAAGAAATGGTCATAAGGACCCTCACCAAACTTGAGAGGGGAATAGAAGAAATTAGGGAGAACTTCAACAAAGAGTTAGAAAGTATCAATATAATAAAGAAGTATCCTTATATTGCCTGTTGATGATCACTATCTGAAACTTCTGCATCACCTTAAGTTCAACATGTCTCAAACTGAATTCCGTTTTCACCTTGGCTAATATTAGAGACGAGCCACTTTGTCTACTGGTGTTTTTCTCCCATCTCCAGTTCAGTCACAGATATATTTTTACTATGCAATTCAGTCTGTAGAGCAGAACAAGCCAAAATGTCCCTCAGAAAAATGATTTGTTTATTAGGTGTTTAATCTAAAAAAATGAATTTGTATTCTCTCCACTTTGTATTTGATTGCTGAGTAACTGAGTTGTGAGGGGATATATTGTGGGTGAGGAGGAGAATCGTGTGAGCACAATAGCAAATTTGTTGCCCACCATTTCTTTTTCAGCATTTGATTTATGCCTTCAGTTCAAATAAAGATTCTTGTGGTGGTGAATTTTAAAATTTCTAGTTGTACTTTGATTTATTAAGATAGTAAAAAGAGCAAAATTAAACTGTACAGATTTTGTAGAGATATTTACTACTTTGGTTTCAGTTAGGATTCTTTTTTTTTTTATTTACTTGGTTAGAAGAAAGAGTCATGAATCTTCAATTAACAACTTGAAATGCCATATGTATATTGACCCATCAGTGAGGCATGCAACTTTCACACTTTAGATCAAATTTAAATAACATTTTTAGACCCAAAATATTTTATTTGATCTGAAAGATGGTATTGTGAATTCTACCTGGAATTTTTAAAAACTGATTGAGGCTGTATTTATGCAGCTCATGTTATACTCAAAGAATATGGGTTTGTACAGATAGCCGAAGAATGCTTTTAGTTTAGAATTATTACACCTACAAATGAATTACTTGATTGCTAAACTTACATCATTGTATGATTAACACATGGTTTGCTAAATAGTCAACTTCTGAGTGTGTGCATGGATAGATAGATAAATTAGAAGGTTATTTAACAGTGAATGGAGTTTTTTGAATAATATTTTCAATCCCTTTTTATTAAGAAATTGGTGATATTTTAGCTGCATCAAGTTTAAAGAAATGTTTCTGTTGTGGATCTATTTGTATTATTATTGATGTCCTGATTTGATATCATCTTAAGAAACTTTTCTGAGTCCCACCCTATTGGAAGTTAGGTTGAGAGAAACACTGCAGATTGTATTCAGTCTCATTCTGCAGTTTCTCAGCTATATTTCTATGGCTCCAACTACCATTTTCACTTTCTTTTTTATAGGTGTATTAGATGCTAGAAATAAAAAAAATTTTCTTTCCTCCAGTATATGTTCATGGAAAGGCTATGGCTGCCCTAGGACATTAATCATTGCTCTGTGCTATTCAGACATTCCAGGTTGTAGATCCTGCTGTCAACATTGTTTGGAGAAAGGAATGACATCTAGGTTCATTGCTCTGAAAACAATGGGTTGCACTATTCAGGAAACATTAATTACATCAGTGTTAACTCCAGGTTTACTATTAAGGTATCAGAGTTTTGCTATTTACCTGATTCATTCCAATGTGTGTGTGAGAAGACACCGATAGACGTTTATAAGCTTTCAAATCAGAGAGCCAAATTAAATCAGTATTCATAAAAGCTATGAAATGAGGGCGTGAGAAGGTAAGATCTGAGATTTTGAATATGTACACCAGAATTTGTTCCTCTTTCACACTTAATCTTTTCTCTACCCCTAGATCCCTATTCTTCCTCTGTACACAGTCCTTTTTTTTTTTTTACCCTACTATTCTTCTCCTTTCCATTTTTCACAATAACCAGATAACATGTAGCATTTTGGCCCCAGACATAAAATTTAATAATTTTATAACTATCATCTTTTACATCCTGTTTAGTAGTTTCATTTTTAGAGATAGCATTTAAATAATCCCTTAAAGGTGACAAGTATATTAATGGGGTAAGTTTTTAGATATCTCTTAGAATTATTTTCTTTACTTTTAAAACTAAAATGTGTTATAAATTTTAATAACATATTTTGGAAGAGAGAAGCCATATTGGGTTCATATGAAATCAAATGTGGATGTAGATAATAAGTTAACAATCCTTGATCTATTGAATATCTGCTTAATGTGTAGTAGACCAGGAAAGTAGGTCAATGACCCACTTCATCTTTTTAAATAGTTTCTTGACCTCCTATGCCATTAACCCCTGCAATAAAAAATGTGAGCATTCAAAATAAAGAAGAGAAATAGAAAATATTAAGATATAAAGATCTTGTAATTTTAGCAAAAATACCTTAATGTTCTTCCAAAGTTTCGTACTTTGCAAGGATTGTACACCATATAGATCTTAGACTAGATACTTTTAATTATGTTAGACTGGATCCTGAGGTTAAATGTGAAAGACTGGAAATAGCATAGCATAATTAATTATTAACATTGAGCTCTTGCTCTATGAGGTGCACAGTACAAAAGAAATAGAAAGTCAGATACAGGTTTCCTAGCAAATGAATCATCTACTGGGAAGACAGGAATAAAAATGGGCACCCAGTTCTGCATTTCCATGCATATACATCAAAAGGGACAATGCTATTAAACTAGGTATTTGCATAACAGTTTGAAATGTGTAATCTGTTCTCCTGTATGGTATCTCTTATGATCTCTTAGTATACTATGAAAACTGCAGGGTGTGGTAAAAGAGCATGAACTTTGGTTTCATATAGAGCTGGTCCTAAATCCTATTCTGCCTCTTACATTGAAGATTCAAACATCTCTGTTTAAATCTGTTTCTAATCTGTACAGTAAGGTACTAAACATGTCATTTAGTGCTTTGAGTCAAAAGAAATTACATATAATGCTCTGGGTAGAATGGTAACCACATAATAGGTGCCAAATAAATATGAACTCCTCTTTTATTATCCTTTTTTTCTTTTTTGCAGATGAGGAAACTACGGCCTTTGCTTGGGACTGGGTTCTAAGTCTTCTGAAGAAGATCAAGACAGTATTCATCATTATACCACACCGCTGGGGTCATCCTGTAGTCTGAAGGTTCATTATAAAGAACATCTTAATTCCAAGCCTATGCTAAGAATTTATCATTTCTTATTTATGTCTTCTTTAGATATTTGCATCACTATGTTCCCTTTGGTTTGAGAAAATACTTTGATAGAAGAAAAAAACATGTATCTTTTGTTCTCCATCCACAGATCAGCTTTTTGTCACTTGGTAAAATGCCTGACCCTTTCAGAGATGCTATGAGCTCCACTAATTTCACTGTATCTTGGATATCTTATACGTAATACATAAGTTTTATTGTACTTTCTCTGCCATATATAAAACTGGGTTGGCAGTGACTAAATAAAAAAATATAAATTGATGGAAAGATGTTGGTAGGAGCTTCCATGGGTTAGACACATAGAACACAATAACAAGAAAAATATGTGGGCATGTGTATTGGCCAAGGCCATGGAGATGCCCAGAGTATTCCAAGAAACACACCAATCTAATGGAAGGAATGGAGGTAACAATGCATAGAAGAGGTGTGGGCATGTGACCTGCCTGGACACTTTCTCTGATTGATAATTTCATTTATCTATCTATTTATTTTATTTATTTACTATTTCTTTGGAAGACTCAAGACATTATAGACATAGACACATGTCTACTGACATAAAAAATCTAATAGCTTTCTATGACTTCATTACCCTTACCAAATGTGTTTTGTATAGATAAATTGGCTACCTTTTTCCTGAGTATGTTTGGTGCAGATTCAATAAATAATATTGACATATTTTATTTTAACATATGCCACAGAAGGTGAAAACAAGGTCTCTAGGTTTCAAAAAGATGGTGTCTATTTATAAAGTTATTAGAATAATTATCACTTTTGTTCATGGCTGATTATTGTATACAGAAACTAGAGAAAATACTGTTCTAGAAATGAATTTGTCTTTCTATATATGGCCAGTTGGAAGGGAGAAATTCTATCTCCAAATATCTTCTTTAGAATATTTATAAGACTTTTTTTTTCAAATGTAGTATAGCAATATCTACTTAGAGGTTTCCATTGGATTTTAAGTGACCAGAAGTCAGGGAGCTGTTGAAGAATAAACAGATTTTTCTCCTTAAAGTAAATATGATTTTCCTTGTTTTGGCTTGTCTCCTTCATGGGCTATAAGGTTTGCAGTTCTAGCTAATGAAACTTAACTTAAAAAACAGCTAGTTCCCAAAGTCTCTTTTTGTATGTGTATTAGGTATTCAATTGTATGTTTCTTCAGCTGACCATCTGCTTTGAAGGAAGCAATAGCGTTTTTAAATCTCAAATGCTCAACTGAGAATATCTGAGATTTTGAAGCTTTACTAGCAATACAATATTCCCCCTTGTCCTCAAAAAGACAGAGATGTTTTTAAATATCTGCTGCTCCATCCATGTTGTCACAAATGGCAGTATTTTATCTTTTTTATGACTTAGCAATATTCCATTGTGTATATGAACCACAACTTCTTTATCCAGTCATCTATCAAAAGATATATTGGCTGTTTCCATGTCTTGGCCACCGTGAAAAATGCTGCAATGAACATAGGGGTACATACATCTTTACAAAGAAATGTTTTCAGATTTTTGGGGTAGGTACCCAGAAGACGGATTGCTGGGTTGAATGATAATTCTATTATTAACTTTTTGAGGAAATTCCATACTGTTTTCCATAGTGGCTGTACCAATTTACATCTCCACCAGCAGTATATGAGGGTTGGCTTCCTTGTTATTCCTTGATTTGTTGATAGACATTCTAACAAGTGTGAGGTGATATCTCATTGTGGTTTTGATTTGTATTTCCCTAATGAAGGGAAGCACTTTTTCATGCATCTGTTGGCCATTTGTATGTCTTCTTGGGAGAAGCGTCTATTCAGGTTCCCTGCTTATTTTATTATTATTATTATTATTATTATTATTATTATTATTATTATTTTGCTTATTTTTTAATTGTATTGTTTGTTGCGGTTTTTTTATTGGGTTGTATGAGTTCTTTACATATTTTTTATTTTAGCCTCTTTGCCTCTTTGTTTTGTTGATGGTTTCTTCTGCTGTGCAGAAGATTTTTAGTTTAATATAGTTCCATTCATTTATTTTTGCTTTTATATCCCTTGCCTGAGCTTATGAAAATAAATATATTTCTCTACAGTTACAGCAGTCATGTCTAAATATCATAGGATATTATATCTAGAATGACCTGGGGATAATTTATTTCAACTTCTGGTATCACAAATGACAAAAGACTCAAAAAGATGAAGGTGAAGGTCCAAGGTTCTATAGTTAGTTATCTGTCAAACAAGTCATAACCATCTCTTGCTGTTTCTTGTTCACTCTATGATACATAATACACACCTATCCTTGAAAATTCAGCCCAGAAGAATTTCTTTAGAAATCTAATGATGTGAGGATTATAAAGCTGACAGTGATAGCTTAATGTCAACTCATTTATCTGGTACAGATTCACAATGAATGTAATTAATACACAATTACAGAATCATAAGATGCCACTATTAGGTCCCTTCATTTTAACTATTTATAGAAAAGATATTTTATTTTCCTATTCATAGACAAAGATGACCCAACAAACCTTAGTTTTTTTCCTACCTCTTTTTAAAATCCCCAGAGAGATTCAGTTTTCTCATAGCATCATCCTATGGAGAACTCATTTTAACCAATGAGAAATTAAAGTGTCATTCTGTTCTCCTTGATGTCCTCTGCCTAGACCTCCCAAATACCATAATTACATAGGACTTAAAATCAAATTACAGTCTACATAGGTGTCAAGTTGTATTCATCCTATAAAATTAAACAGTTCGTCATTGCTTCATAATGTTTGCTAACAACAAACAAATTAGTGGCTGTGTTACTTTATGAAATATGTAATACAATTCTAGCAAGATGAAGGGAACTTAGATGCAAATAAAAACCACAACCTCTTCATTCTGCATTTTTAACATATGCCACCTTGTAATTTATTTGTTGGATATTTAGTTTATGAATTTCTGTCGAAAGTAGCTAGAATAAAGAAATTAGTTTGAGATTGGGCTATAGAGAAAAGAATATAGAATGGAAATATAAGTTAATGTTAAAGGCTTGCTTTAGAATTCATCTCTTAAATATTCATATTCAAGTTCTTATTGAAATGATGTATTTTATATGAAAATTGGTATTTCTATTAAACAATATTTTATAATTGTGAGATGAATTTTCTTCAAGTCTTAGTTTTCTCTTCTATAGAGGTTGTGATAGTCTTGATACCACTAGAGTTCTAGATAAAAATAAAAAAACAAAACAAAACTATGTACTTGCAAATATTCTGTATGTTTTCTAAAAACATTGGGATATATATATATAAACATTATTTTATCAAGGATACAATTTGATGAGCTATCTAGTTTAATTTCCAACTCTCGAAGTCTATAGCAATCACTCTTCATCATCTAATACACCAATGCTTCTATTAAGAGCCAGACCATTTATCTCAGGGCAGCGCAAATGTCTTTCTCTGTTGTACCACCTGTAGCGTATTACTTACAACACTGATCATTACTCATCTTTGCATCTCCCACAAGTGCTTAGCTCAGTGCTTGGCACTCATTCAATGAATAATCTATTGCTTTCAAAACAAGGAAGCCCAGGTTAGTCTGTAGCTAACGTTGTACAACACATTGCAGAGAATGAATAAATTGGCCAATCAAATTATTTAAGACCCCACTCCTAAGAAAATGTTGGAAAGGCCAAATGCTTAGTCACCTAGCAATCTATCAATTTTCCTATCTTTCAAAAACAAACAAACAAACAAACAAACAAAACCAGAAGCAGGAAACATCACTGAGAAGTCAAGAGATGTGTTGGCTATTGCAAAAGTTTCCTCCCTCTACTCCTGAAAGGGTAACTTGGCAGGAGCTCTCAATTCTTACTGTGTACTAACCAAATGTTGAAATGACTCTGCCATTGAATTTATAAAGCTAAGCTTGGATTTTATCTCTACACCTGATCAGCTACATCCACTTAAAAGCATGACAATAGGTACCATCTAGCTGCCTCCTTGTAAGGATCTTTGAGATTATCCTTCCAAAGTACCTTGAAACCCTTAAAGGAGAGGCACACCACATGTATACTGGCATTTTCCTAAATTTCAGTGCTCATCTTAAAAGTAAATTTTTTTTTTGCATTCTTGGGGATAGTATCATAAAGTGGCAGACAAGTTTTTAGTGCCATGTTATCAAGCCACTATGCTCTTTTATTTGAAGGAGGAGAAAAACATCTACATTTGTTGAAATATTTACCTTATTCTCAATAAAGTGCAAATATCTAAAATGTTATATTGAAAGTATAATAGGTAAACAGCACAGCGCTCATAGAAGATAAAGTCATTCAAAGCAGCGGTTCACAGGAGTCATTTTGTGGCAATAGGGCTCTCCTCTCAGAGTTCTAATGCTCCTGTTACTGATAGAGAGGTTGTTGCTCTTAGCTGGACCATTTTCCTCTTGGGCTCTTTGGAATAGCATGTAAACTTCCTCATACATTTTGCTATCCTGAGTTAAGACAGATATAAAAAGAAACAGGTAATTTTACTGTCACCATTCCTGTTATCTCAATTTTGATGTAGGTATTTATGGTTTAGATGGTCTCACTGCCTCCCAGATTTCTAACAACACCTTTCAATACGATTTCTTTCTCCAAGTTTTCCTTTCAATAAGGAGTCTAATCTGTTAAAACAACTTTTGAATATGCTCCTTCACTATTCAAAAACCACCATTGTGACCCACTGCCTGAATATCAAAACAAACATCTCAGCCTGGCATCCAAAACCCTCCACAATACTGCTCTAACCTGCTTCCTAGCCATAACTATCATTTTTCTCTTCAGGTGAACTGGTATTCTATACAAATTATTCTACTCAATGTCTAGTTAATCTGTTGTTTTATTTTCTATTTCATATACAGATGGTGCCAAAAATGTTTATACATTTTAAGAAAGAAAAAAATTGTATTAGAATTGTAATACTCAAATATATACCAGTAATAAAAGATGAGTTCAAGTCACTTTTGATTTTTGCAATTACAAGCGGTGCTCAAAGTAGTTACCATCAGTATTTATGTAATACATAGAGTACATCTCTTAAAATATGTACACATTTTTGGCATGCTTGGTATATATATATATATTCTATTTCCTATATATACATATTCTATTTCACACACACATACACATACACACACACACCACATAAACATATAGGGTCCAACAGAAGTAATGTCTAGACTTGAGTTGTAATTTTACTACAAAATCATCACCATACATGATTATGGTTACACAAAAAATGCCCCTTTTTTATGACTTGGTAATTTGCACAAAATCTTTTATTACAAAATTATAGGCATATAAGGAAAGAAATAAAGAAATATATTAACTTAACAAAGAACGTGACAGACTTATACACAGAATACTATAAGACACTTTTGAAAGAAATTGGAACAGACTTTAAGAGGTGGAAAAATATCCCCTGTTCGTGGATAGGAAGACTTAACATTGTTAAAATGGCCATTCTGCCCAAAGCAATCTACAGATTTAATGCAATACCCTTCAAAATCCCACAATCATACTTTCGTGAAATAGATAAAAGAATTATTAGATTTATATGGAACCATAAAAGACCTCGAATTGCCAAAGCAATGCTACATAAAAAGAATAAGGCTGGTGGCATTACATTCCCTGACTTCAATTTATATTACAAAGCATCAATAGTCAAAACAGTTTGGTACTGGCAGAAGAACAGAAATAGAGACCAATGGAATAGAACTGAAAACCCAGAAATAAACCCACAAATTTATGGACAAATAATTTTTGATAAAGGAGCAAAAAACATACAATGGGGAAAAGACAGCCTCTTTAGTAGGTGGTACTGGGAAAACTGGAAAAACATATGCAAAAGAATGAACCTGAGCTGTGAACTCTCTCCATATACAAAAATTAACTCAAAATGGATTAAAGACCTTCATATCAGACCTGCAACAATAAACTGTATAGAAGAAGACATTGGTACTAAGCTTATAGACCTAGGACTCAAGGAAGACTTCATGAACCTCACCTCAAAGGCAAGGGAAGTAAAAGCAAAAATAAATGAATGGGACTATATCAAACTAAAAAGCTTCTGCACAGCAAAAGAAACCATCAACAAGGCAAAGAGATAGCCAACTGAATGGGAGAAAATATTTGCAAATAACGCATCAGATAAGGGTCTAATATCTAAAATATATAAAGAACTAATAAGACTTAACAACAAAAAAACAAACAACCCAATTAAAAAGTGGGCAGAAGAACTAAACAGACACTTCT
>PVJL010017088.1:0-19197 GCA_004026885.1 Lyroderma lyra | reverse complement strand
TTTGGTTCTATATTCCCTCTCTTCCTCTTTCTGAGCTGTTTCCATGTTCTGGTCTTCAATATCACTAATTCTTTCCTCCATCTGGTTGGTCCTGTTTCCTATGGCAGTTATTTCATTTCTCACTTCTTTTATGGTATTATTTATTTCTCGTATTTCCCTCTCAATCTTTCTTATGTTTTGAATTTCTTTGTTAAATTGTCCTTTTTGTTCACAGAGTTCCTTTTTTATGTCGTTTATATCCTTTTTTATATTATTTATCTCAGCTATGGTGTTCTGCCAATAGGTTTTCATTTCTCTCACAGCCTTTCGAATGGCAGCTTTAAATTCTCTGTCACTTAAGTGAGTCCCTTCCAGTTGTAACAGGCTATCTTCTAGGTGAATTTTATGTTCTTTCTGTCTATTTTAGTTTTTAAGGAATTCATCCTGTCCGCTGGGATCTTCCTTTTTGACATGAGGGCTTTATGTTCACTGCCCAGATTATTGCTTTTGTGGTGTCTTGCTGTAGGGCAGACACTAGGTGACGCTGGGGGTCAAGTTTTGGGGGAGAGGGGGCTGTTTGTTTCTTGTTTCTGATCTCCTACTGCGTTTGTAGGCTATGCGCATATATCCTGGGGAGAGGCCAACAAAAGGGTTTCGGCCCTTTGCTGGGGAAAATCAGTCTTCCCAGCCCTGATTCTGTACCTGGCTCTCTAAAGGCTCACACTGCTTTCGGAACACTGGGGTGCATGAGGAAGTGCCCGCTCCATAATTCCAAAGCTGTGGGCCTGGCCTGAGACAGCAGGGTGGCCTTTGCAGCAGGCTGGGAACAGGAACGTCAGCCCTGTGTAGGCCTCCAGGGAGCTTAGAGCTGGGGTGTTATCTTTGCAGTTCAGAGTCCTTGCTCAGCCCTTCTACCACTCAAAAGTTCCAGAGGCTGGCTCCCAAACTTCTTCCGTCCCCAGCTCCCGAGTCTTTCTCCCCTCCCCCAAACTGCGCAGCTCCAAATATTCAGCAGCGATCACGTCCCGCATGGTCCGTCTCTGCTCCCTTCCCTCTCCCGGACTCGCCCCCTTCTCGCCAGCCTTCAGGTGTTTACTTGCGATTTGTGGATTTCTCAGCAGCCGATTTGTCACTCGGGGTCCTCTTTCTTGACTCCTGGATGGCCGTTCAATTTTGTTTTCTGGGAGAGGCTTTAGGAACCTCCTCTCCAGTCACCATCTTGTCTTCTCTCCTCAGGTTTTACTCTTTTTATGGTTGAGTAATATTCCATTGTATATACAAAAGAAGCCAAAAAATATATACACCTATTCAGAAAGGAAAAAAACTGCATTAAAATTATAATACTCAATATATACCAATAAAAAATATGAATTCAAGTCACATTTAACTTCCGCAATTACAAGAGGTGCTCAAAGTGGTTACCACCAGACTTCAGACACTTCTGATTATGGTGGAGCAGTTCTTGACCAAAGTGTCCACATGCATTGCTGTCATGCCATTTCAATTTCTTCCTGAAATACCACAAATGTAGCTGGGTTTCTATAAAATACCACATCCTTTAAGGCCCCCATAGGTAGAAATCAAGAGGTGTTATGTCAAAAGAATGTGGGGGAAACTCAAACAACATACTCGAATTTCAAATACCACTTTAAAATGGTCTTGAGTTTCTTGAACAACAACCATGCTTTCACCATTTTATTGACTGTCCTGCCTGTCACATGGTGATGCAAACATTCATTTGAGCAAAAGCCATATTATGAGAAGGGCAACATGGTGACTGGAGAGGAGGTCCCTAAAGCCTCTCCCAGAAAACACAATTGAACGGCCACCCAGGAGCCAAGAAAGAGGACCTTGGTTGAAAAAACAGCAGCTGAGAAATCCATGCATCACAAGTAAACACCTGAAGGTTGGAGAGAAGGGGGCGAGTGGGAGAGAGGGAAGGTAGCAGAGACAGATTGCGACAGGACCCAATCGCAGCTAACTATACGGTAGCAACACAGTGCATGGGAGGGAGAAGACCAGGAGGTGACAAGAGGAAAAGCCTTAGCAAAGTGGCAAAACAGTGGAAGACCATGGGGGAGCTGGGCTGGGGAGCTGTAATTTGGAGCGGCGAGTTGAGGACAGAGCTTGGGAGCCAGCCTCTGCAAATTTTTGCTGCCGAGGTGAGCTGGCTGCTGTGCAGGTGCACATGGCCCTAGCACGAGGCTGCTGCTCTCATTCCTGGCCCACTGCAAAGGCGAGCTGGCTTCCTTCCTACCGCTGGGTCACACCCACAGCTTTGGACTTCTGCACCCAGCTGTTCATGCGCTCCTGGGTCCTAAAAGCAGTGCAAGCCCGCAGACTCTGACCCAACATTTGGCCACAGAAGCAGTCCCGAGAAGAAAGATGGATTTGATAGCATTCACCTCAGCCAGCAGGAGAAGCCTCGGCTCGCACCACCCAGCTTCCTTAGCATAGGGCAGAGGTTGGAGCTGATCCAGAGAACCTTTGGATGGCCTCTCCCCTTTCCTACAGGCTCCCCAGCCAACTAACTACAGGAAGCAGGAAAACCATGATAGATGTGCACTGCCTCTAAACATAGTAGGAGACCACAAATAAGAAATAAACAACTACCCACTCTCCCAAAACTTGGCTCCTGGTGCCACCTCATGACTGCCCTACAGCAAGACACCACAAAAGTACCAATCTGGGCTTCTGGGCACTATTACTGAATATAATGCCCTCATGTCAAAGAGGAAGAACCCAGCAGACAAGATGAACTCCTTAAAAATGAAAACTACTCAGAAAGAACATGAAATTTATCCACAAGACAGCTTCTTAGACCTAGAAATTTTTGAAATAAGCGACAGAGAATTTAAAGTAGACATTCTAAAGGCTCTGAGAGAAATGAAATCATACAGGGAGAGCACCATGGTTGAGATGAACGACTTTAAAAAAAAATGACATAAAAGAGGAACTCCGAGAACCAAAGGAACAATTTCACAAAAAAATTCAAAATATAAGGAAGATCAAGATGGGAATGTGAAAGATAAATAATACAATAAAAGAAGTGAGAAATGAAATAACTGCCATAGGAAACAGGACCAACTAGATGGAGAAAAGAATTAGTGATATCAAAGATCAGAACATGGAAACAGCTCAGAAAGAGGAAAAGAGGGAATATAGAACCAAAAGGATTGAAAGAACTTTGCAAGAAATATCTGACTCCATGAGGATAATAGGAATAGAAGAGGGAAAGAGCACGCTACAGAGAGCATACTCAAACACACCATACATTAGAACTTTCCAAACCTATGGAAAAATCTGGAACCCCAAGTTCAAGAAAGAAACAGGTCGCCTAGATAACTAGACCCTAACAGATCTTCTCCAAGACACATAGTACTAAAGATATTCAAAACTAAAGATAAAGAAACAATTCTCAAGGCAGCCAGGGAAAAAGGAATTAGAAAAACTCATCAGGCTGGCATCAGATTTCTCAGCAGAAACTCTTCAAGCCAGGAGAAAGTAGAATCCAATATTCAAAAATTTAAAAGAGAGGAACTTACAGCCAAGAATAAACTATCCAAAAAAATTATTTTTCAGATATGAAGTTGGGATAAAGACCTTCTCAGACAGACAGAAGCTGAGGGAATTTGCCAGCACTCCAAGAAATATTGAAGGAGGCTCTTTTACCTGAAACAAAACATCAGGAAAAATGAAATGAAGTTGGGGCAAAAAGAAAGAAACAAAAACAAACAAAAAAATAAATAACGGCCATAAGAAATCCTCACATACTGATGATCACTCTAAATATTAGTGAACTGAATTCACCAATAAAAAGACACAGAGTAGCAGACTGGATTAGATAACATAACCCAACCATATGCTGTCTACAAGAAACACACTTCAAGCATGAGGACAAACACAGACTCAGAGTGAAAGAATGGGAAACAATACTCCAAGCAAATGGTAACCAGAAAAAAGCTGGAGTTGCCATACTGATATCTAATGAAATAAACTTCAGGTTAAAAAGGATAGTAAAAGACAAAGATGGACATTACATAATGATAAAAGGCATAATACAACAACAAGAAGATTGGACACTAATTAAGATATATGTTCCCAATAAAGATGCACCAAAATATACAAAGAAACTACTAACATATTTGAAAGGAAAAACTGATGAATACACCATCATTGTGGGAGACTTAAACAGCCTGCTAATAGCCATGAACAGATCATCCAAACAGAAAATGAATAAGGAAATATCAGGTCTAAATAACACATTACAGCAATTGGACATAATCGACATTTAGAGGTCACTTTATCCAGAAAAAAGAGACTATAACTTCTTTTCTAGTGCACATGGAACATTCTCAAGGATAGACCACATGCTGGGACACAAAGGTAGCCCAGCAAATTCAAGAAGATAGAAATCATACCAAGTGTATTCTCAGACCACAAAGCTTTGAAACTGGAGATCAACTGTAAAAGGAAAGCCGAAAAAACCACATATGCATGGAGATTAAACAACAGCTCATTAAAAAAGACTTGATAAAAGAACCAACAAAAGATGAGATTAAAAAATATATAGAAAGTAATGACAATGAAAATACAATGTATCAGAATTATTGGGACACAGTGAAAGTGGTAATAAGAGGGAAATTTATATCACTACAGGCCTATCCTAAGAAACAAGAAAAATCACAAGTAAACATCTTTTTTTTTTTTTTTGGCTTTTTGGCATGTGGGTAGTTCCCTGGCTGGGAATTACCCAGGCCACAGAGCTGACAGCACCAGCGCCGAAGCCTGAAGCCACTACACCATCAGGGAACTCCACAAGTAAGCATCTTAACATTCCATCTTAAAGAACTGGAAAAAGAAGAGCAGATAAATCCCAAAGTTAGCAGATGGAAAGAAGTAATAAAAATTAAGGCAGAGCTAAACCAAATAGAGAACAGAAGGACAATAAAAAAAATTAATATTATGAATAGATGGTTCTTTGAGAAAGTCAACAAAATTGACAAAACCCTGCCAAGACTAATCAAAGGATGGAAGGAAAGGACACAAATATCCAAAATTAAAAATGAAAGGGGAGAAATAGCCATTGATACCACAGTAATACCAAAGGATTATAAGAAAATATTATGAAGGACTTTATGCCACGAAATTTAACAACCTAGAAGAAATGGACAAGTTTCTAGACACTTATAGCCTACCAAGACTGAACCAAGAAGAACTGGATAATCTAAATAGACCAATCAATAGCAAAGAGATTGAAATGACTATCCATAATCCCCCTAAAGGCAAAATCCCTAGACCAGATGGTTTCACCAACGAGTTCTACCAAGCATTCAAAGAAGAATTAACACATATCCTCTTCAGACTCTTCTCAAATATTGACGAGGAAGCAAAACTTCCTAATTCATTCTGTTAGGCTAACCTTACCCTAATACCAAAGCCTGGCAAAGACAACACTAAAAAAGAAAACTATAGAGCAATATCTCTGATGAACACAGATGAAAAAATCCTGAACAAAATATTAGCAAATAGAATACAACAATGCATCAAAAAGATTATACATCATGATCAAGTGGGATTCATCCCGGGAGCACAAGGATGGTTCAACAATTGAAAATCAATCAATGTTCTACACCACATAAACAAAATAAAAGATAAAACCATGGAGTCATATCAATTGATGCAGAAAAAACTTTCGACAAGATACGACATCCGCTTATGATCAAAACACTAAATAAAATAAGTATAGAAGGAAAGTATCTCACCATAATAAATGCCATATATCACAAGCCCTCGGCTAATATCATACTGAATGGGGAAATGCTGAAGCCTATTTCCATAAAATCAGGAACAAGACAAGAATGCCCCCTGTCACTACTGCTATTTAATATAGTACTGGAAGTTTTAGCCACAGCAATCAGGCAAGAGAAAGGAATAAAAGGTATTTAAATTGGGAAGGAAGACGTCAAATTGTGACTATTTCCAGATTACATGATTCTTTATATAAAAAATTCCAAAGATTCCACCTGAAAACTATTAGAAACAATAAATGAATATAGTAAAGTCACAGGATACAAAATCAATGTACAAAAATCATCAGAATTTCTGTATACAAGCAATGAATCCTCAGAAAAAGAATTGAGGGAGTCAATTCCTCTTGCTATCACAACAAAAAGAGTGACATACCTGGGAATTAACTTAACAAAGAATGTGACAGACTTATACACGGAAAACTATAAGACACTTTTGAAAGAAATTGGAACAGACTTTAAGAGGTGAAAAAATATCCCCTGTTCATGGATAGGAAGACTTAACATTATTAAAATGGCCATTCTGCCTAAAGCAATCTACAGATTTAATGCAATACCCATCAAAATCCCACAATCATACTTTCATAAAATAGATAAAAGAAGTATTAGTTTTATATGGAATCATAAAAGACCTCGAATTGCCCAAGCATTACTACATAAAAAGAATAAGACAGATGGCATTACATTCCCTGACTTTAATTTATATTACAAAGCATCAAGAGTCAAAAAAGCTTGGTACTGGCAGAAAAACAGAAATATAGTCCAATGGAACAGAACAGAAACCCCAGAAATAATCCCACAAATTTATGGACAGATAATTTTCAATAAAGTAGCAAAAAACCTACAATGGGGAAAAAACCACCTCTTTTGTAGGTTGTGCCGGGAGAACTGGAAAAACATATGCAAAAGAATGAGCCTGAGCTGTGAACTCTCTCCATATACAAAAATTAATTCAAAATGGATTAAAGACCTTCATATCAGACCTGCAACAATAAACAGTATAGAAGAAAACATTGGTACTAAGCTTATAGAGCTATACTCAAGGAAGACTTCATGAACCTGACCTCAAAGGTAAGGGAAGTAAAAGCAAAAGTAAATGAATGGGACTATATCAAACTAGAAAGCTTCTGCACAGCGAAGAAAAACCATCAACAAAGCAAAGAGACAGACAACTGAATGGGAAAAAATATATGCAAATAACGCATGAGATAATGGTCTAATATCTAAAATATATAAAGAAATAATAAGACTTAACAACAAAAAGAAAACAACCCAATTAAAAAGTGGGCAGAAGTAATAAAGAGACACTTCTCCCATGAAGAAATACAAAAGACCAGCAGACATATGAAAAAATGCTCATCCTCATTGGCTATCAGGGAAATGCAAATCAAAACCACAATGAGATATCACCTCACACCTGTTAGAATGGCTATTATCAACAGGACAGGAAATAAAAAGTGCTGGAGAGGAATTTGAGAAAAAGGAACTCTGGGAACTCTGGTGCACTGCTGATGGGAATGCAAATTGGTACAACCACTGTGGAAGGCAGTGTGGAGTTTCCTCAGAAAATTGGGAATGGAGTTACCATATGATCCAGCAATTCCCCTTCTGGGGGTCTACCAAAAAAACTTGAAAACCTTTGTCCGCAAAGAGTTATGTACCCCGATGTTCATCGCAGCCCTGTTCATAGTGGCCAAAACATGGAAACCCCCAATATGCCCTGTGGCAGATGACTGGCTAAAGAAGCTGTGGTACATATATACAATGGAATATTACTCAGCTGTAAGAAAAGATGAAATATTGCCATTTGCAACAAAATGGATGGACCTGGAGATCATCATGCTTAGTGAAATAAGCCAGACAGAAAAATCAAAGAACTGTATGACTTCACTCATATGCAGAACATAAAACTGAAAGCAGAGAGTTCCCTGGTGGTGTAGTGGCTTAAGGATTCGGTGTTGTCAACGCTGAGGCCTGGGTTCGATTCCCAGCCAGGGAACTACCCACATACCAAAAACAAAAACAAAACAAAACAAAACCAAAAAACTGAAAGCAACAAAGAAAAAAGAAATGAACAAACAAACAATATCCCATGGACATAGTTTAATGTTTATTTGGGTATGAGTGGGTTAGGGAGGGGATAAAGGGAAGGGGTTGGAAGAGGAAGGCAGGAAGCTAAATATAAGGTGATGGAAAGAGAAGTCACATTAGGTGGTGAACTCATACAACGAGTTGACAATGCACTCTAGAACTGTATGCCTGAAACCTACATAATCCTTGCTAACAGATGTCACCCCAATATGTCTAACAATAAAACTGAATTTTAAAAAAGAAGAAATCAGACAAAAAGAAAAAATCATACTATACATCAATACTGTAATTCAATTCAATTTCAAAAAGTAATACATAGATAACATCTCTTAAAACGTGTATACATTTTTTGGTAAGTCTGGTATGCAACACTTCTTCTTTATCCATTCATCCATTTATGGACATCCAGATTCCCTCCATATTTTGGCTCTTGTAAATAATGCTGAAATAAATATATGAATGCTCATTTCTCTTTGAAGTAGCATTTTAGGTTTCTTGGGATAAATACCCCAAAATGGGATTACTGGGTCCTTTGTCTCTTGTTATAGCCTTTGTTTTAAAGTCTAATGTGTCTGATATAAGTATTGCTTTTTAAAAATATATTTTTTATCATTATATTCTTTATTTCCATTTTTATAAAAAAATTTTTTCTATACCTTTACTTACATTTTGTGTGTATCTTTCAATCAGAAGTGAGTCTCTTGAAGGCAGCATATGTAAAGATCTTGTACTCTTATTCATTCAGCCACTCTATTTTTTTTTTTTTTCGTATGTGAGTAATTCCCTGGCTGGGAACTGAACCCAGGCTGCAGCATTGACAGCACCAGCGCCGAAGCCTTAAGCCACTACCCCACCAGAGAACTCCTCCACTCTATCTTTTGATTGGAGCTTTTAACCATTCGCATTTAAAGTAATTGTTTTTCAGAGACAGTGGTGTCAGAGGGTAAGGGGGAGTGGGGGTGCCAGAAGAGGATAAGGAGATCAAATATATGGTAATGAAAAGACGACTGACTTGGGGTGGTGAATACACAATACAATAGATACATGATGTTTTATAGAATTGTAACTTCAGATCCTTACAATTTTACTAAACAAAGTCACTATGATATATTTAATTAAAAATTAAAGTAATTGATAGATATTTAGTTATTGCCATTTTATTATTTATATGTTTAATATCTTTCTTCTTCTTCTTCTTCTTCTTCTTCTTCTTCTTCTTCTTCTTCTTCTTCTTCTTCTTCTTCTTCTTCTTCTTCTTCTTTCTTCTTCTTCTAGAAATCCTCCTAAATTTCTTGTAATACTGGTTTGGCATTGATGAACACCTTTAAGTTTTTCTTGTCTGAGAAGCTCTTTATCTGTTCTTCATTCATAAAGATAGCTTTGCTTGGTAGAGTAATCTTGGTTGTAGGTCCTTGCTTTACATCATTGTGAATATTTTGTAACAATCTCTCCTGGCCTACAAAGTTTCTGTTGAGAAATTGGCTGACAATATTATGGGAGCTTCCTTGCAGGTAACTAACTACATTTCCTTGCCACTTTTAAATTTTTCATCTTTATTTTTAAACTTTGGCATTTTTAATTATGATGTGTCTTGTTGTGGGCCTACTTGGGTTCATCTTTTTTAGGACTCTCCATTTCCTGGGCTTGTACATTTATTTTTTCACCAGGTTAAGAACAGTTTCCATCATCATTTCTTCAAATGGGTTTTCAATTCCTTCCATTCTGTCTTCTTCTTCTGGTACAAATGTTGGTACTGTTAATGTTGTCCCAGAGGTCCCTTAAACTATTCTCATATTTTTCTAGATTCTTTTTATTATATGCTGTTGTGATTGGGTGTTTTCTTTTACTTTATCTTTCAAATTGCTAATTTGAATTTCTGCTTCATCTAATCTACTGTTGATTCTCTCTAATATATTCTTCATTTCAGTTACTGTATTCTTTATTTCTGACTTTTAAAAAATGTTTCCTATCTCCATTTTTATGTTTCCTATCTGTTTATTGAAGTTCTCACTGAAATAATTTATTTTTTGTCTATGTTCATTGAGCATCCTTATAATCAGTGTTTTGAAGTCTGAGTCTAGTAGATTGTTTGTTTCCATTTTGTTTAGTTCTTTTTCTGAAGTTGTGTTCTGTTCTTGCATTTGGGACATATTTCTATGTCTCTCCATTTGGGTTGCCTCCCTGTGTTTCTTTCTATGTATTAGGTAGAGCTATTACGTTTTCAGATCTTGGTAGAGTGACCTTATGTAACAGGTTTCCTGTGGGGTCCAGTGGTGCAGTCACTCTGGTCACCTAAGTTGGGTGCTCCAAGTGTATCTCTTATATGGGATGTGTGTGCCTTCCTGATGTAGTTGAACCTTGGTTGCTGTTTGCATTTCATTGGAGGGATAGACTCTTGTGCTAATTGGTTGTGAAGACTGGGCATGACTACAGTAGAGCATCTGCTCTGCAGGGACTGTACTTACGAAGCAGGATATGCTTTAACAGGGCTGTGGTGCCTGTATAGTCTACTCTTTGGATGTATTGTCCTTGGTGGTGGCTTGGTGAAGTTCCAACTTAGTCTAAATATGACCACTGTGCATGCTGGCCCTAAGGCCTCCTAGTGAGTGGCTCTGGAAAAGGCCAACGTTAGCAGCAGACTCTACTCTGCCAGGAGCCACTTAGCATGAGCCACAAAGCAAACTGCAGATGGCAGCCACCCCTGTGGGACTTGAAGGTGCTTCAAGGACAGCTGCAAACCAAGGCCAGCTGTCATTAGTGCCAGACTTGGGTCTTCTCAGCAAGAGGTATGGGGCATGTTGAAGCCTTCTTCTTTGGGTTTTGTGAACTTTTGAGAGGTTATAGGAAATTCCATAACATGGCCAAAACAGGTTATTTGTATGGAAAAGCCACTGAAATTGTCTTAGATGTAATTGAAAGTTGGGTGGGGTGGGGTCTCAGGGAATCACAAGGTAAAAGCCAGGTTGAAGAAGATTCCGGTATGGCAGCCACCTGTGTCTGCACACTAGGATAAAGGAGGGCTCAGTAATGGATTCATTCAACACTATTGTCTGGGAGAAAGTTCCCCCTCCATTTCCAGCCATTAACCTGAAGCCACAAAATTCAGCTCCTCCTTGTATAATATGTCCCTGGCACTTTTTGAACTGTACCCCCAGCACTGGAGCTCAGAGCCAGTGAGTCCATTAGTGGGTATGTCTGAGTACGAGTCCTTTAAGAAAAATGCCTGGAACTCTAGCAGCCCTCAGATTCACTGAGCCATAATTTCTGCTGTTTTTTTATAGCCAAAGGTTTGGGAGACTTCTCTTCCTAGGACTGGAACTTTGGGCTGTAAAGCCTGGTGTGGAGCTGCTACCTCTTGCTTCTCCGAGTGACCTCCACAGCCAAGATCTCTCTCCCAATTTTTAATCACCGTGCAGATGTAAAAACAGTTTGTTTCATGTCTCCACTCTTCCTACCAGTCTCAAGGTAGCTTCTTCTATATGTCCTTAGTTGTAGAACTTCTGTTCAAGTAGACTTCAAGTAATTTTCAGTAAAGGTTGTTCTATAGTTGAGTTGTAATTTTGACATGGTCATGAGAGAAGGCAAACACAGTATTTACCATCTTGACTTCATCACTCTGTCTTTTTCGAGTCATCTATTGATGAAAACTGAGACCGGTTCTATGTCTTAGCTATTGTGAATAATGCTGCAATAAACATGGGAGTGCAAATATCTCATCAATATTCTATTTTCATTTTCTTCATATATATACCCAGAAGTGAAATTCCTGGATCATGTGATAGTTTAAGTTTTAATTTTTTAAGGGAGCTATATATTGTTTTCTATAATAGCTAAACCAATTTACATTTTCATCAATAATACAAAAGCATCCCTTTTTTTTCACATCTTTGCCAATACTTATTTCTTATTTTCTTGATGATAGCCATTCTAAAAGGTATAGGTGATATGTCAGTGTGAATTTTTATTTAAGTATAGTTGGCCCACAATATTATATTAGTTACATTAGTTTCAGGTGTACAATATAGTTATTCAACATTTTTGTACCTTACAATGAGATTATCCCACTAATTATAGTAATAATCTGTCACCATACAGACTTATCACAATATTATTGATAATGATTTGCTTTCCCCTGATTATTAATGATGTTGTGAATCTTTTTATGTACCTGTGGCAATTTGTATGTCTTTGCAAAAATGTCTATTCAAATCCTCTGCTCATTTTTAAATTAAATTTTTTACTATTGTGTTGTACAATGTCTTTATATATTTGAGATATTAACCTCTTAATAGATATATAATTTGCAAGTATTTTGTCATGTTTCATAGGTCTCCTTTTTATTTTGTTAATGGTTTTTCCTTTGCCATGCAGAAACTGTTTAGTTTGATGTACTCCCACTTGTTTATTATTGCTTTTGTTGTCTTTGCTTTTGATGTCAAATCCAAAAACTCATTGCCAAAACCAATATTAAATAACTTATTTTCTATGTATTCAATCAAGAGTTACATGGTTCCAGGTCTTAACATTCAAATCTTTAATTCATTTGAATTGATTTTTTTGTGTATGGTGTAAGACAGGGGTCACCTTTAATTATTTTGCATGTAGCTGTCCAATTTTTCCAACATTATTTATTGGAAAGACTATTTCATATCTATATTGCATTTCTGAGATGATACATAGATATAGATGATAGATGATAGGTAGATGATAGATAGATAGATAGATAGATAGATAGATAGATAGATAGACAGATAGATAGTAAATGGATGATAGATAGAGTGAGTGAGCCTCAGGTAAAATTACTGTCCTGCCCAAAACTGTGATTGCAATCTGGGGAGACCCTTAAGCAGGAAACTAACCTAAACCATCCATGCACTTCTGGAATAAATAATTAAGCTTCCAATTCACAAAACTAAAAAGCAAAACAAATAAATCAACAAATCAGAAAATTGAAAAGAAAAAAGTAGAAGACAAAAAATAACACAAAATAGAAGAGGTGAATAATAAAACAGAAAGTATATAAGGAAAAAGCCAAAATAGCCAAAAAGTTATGTTTTGAAAAATAATAAGGGATAAACTTTTAGTAAAAATAAAAGAATATGGAGGGGAGAAAGGGGAGGGGTGAGAGAGGAGGGAGGGGAAGCTAAATATATGGTGATGGAAAAAGAAGTCACATTAAGTGGTGAACTCATTATACATCAATTGACAATGCACTGTAGAATTGTATGCCTGAAACCTATGTAATCCTTGCTAACAGATGTCACCCCAATAAATCTAACAATGAAAATGAATTAAAAAAAAAAAGAATGAAACCACAGAAGAGGCAGGCCTTCTGTTTGGTTTTTATGTAATTAAGAAAGAAAGAAAGAAAGAAAGAAAAGAAAAGAAAACACAAATTCAAATTATCTAGAATTTTTTAAAACTATTGAAATTAAAGATATTTTAAAAGATAACAAAACTATACTTTGAACCACTATGACAATTAATTTTATAATGGTATTAAAAAATTCCTTGACAAACACAATTTTTCAAAAATGGCAAAGCATAAATAGTAAAAGTCTGGATTGTTTCATATCTGTTGAAAATGATAAAGTCATAATTTAAAACTTTTCCACAGAGGAAACCCTGGGATCATCTACCTTCATGATGAAGTTTTCCAAAAATATTAAAGAAAAAATAACAAACTTTAAAAAAAATTAAGGAATATTTTCCATAACATTTTGTGAGGTTATATATTAATAACCTGGCATCAAACACTGACAAGAATATTACAAGAAAAAATTTTAAACCATCTCTCATGAACACAAACACAGATATAAGTATTCTAAACAAAATATTTGAAATTGAGTACAAAAATAAAAATTAATACATTATGAACAAGTGAGGTTTATTCTGGGAATGATCTATATTTAATTCACCTCATTAACATTTACATAAATAATGACAAAAATACAAATTTGTTTATAAGTTCAGGAAAATCATGCAACAAAACTCACCATGTATTGGTAATAAAAATAGTATCAGGCTAAATGTCTTCAGGATGACACCTTGCAAGATGAGAATGAGAGAAGAGATCCATGAAACCTCTCCTCAAAAATACAATTGAACAACCAGAATCTAACACAGAAATCCTTGAGTGGAAAAGTCTCAGCCCAGAGGTCCATGCATCACAAGGAAACACCTGAAGGTCAGAGAAAGGGGGAAGAATGGAAGAGGAAGGAGGGAGCAGAGCACAGCAGAGACACAGATGTGGAATGAGACCCAAGAGCTGACTGGGAGCTGATGGAGGGACCTAGACGGGAGCCAGAGGATACTGGCCAAGTAGCAACATGATTCCAGGCAGGTTGGGGGCCAGTGGCAACAAGAGCAGAGGTGAGAGTGGCTGAAACCCTGTGATACCATGGGCAAGTTGGACCTAGCAACAGTGTGCTGGAGCCCCAACTGGAGCACTGCACCCTAGGTGAGTTAGAGGCTGAACAAAGCATATGTACAGCCCTGGGCAAGAAATAGGGCTTCCAGCTGCAGTGTTACACAGGAACAACAGGTCAGCTCTGGTCCAGTTTGTAACTGTGAGCCAGCTGCTGAGGAAATGCTGAAATGATGAAATCTCATCCTGGGTAAAACATGGGCTCAGGAGAAGAAAGATTGAGCCAGCAGCAAGCACTCAGCCTCCAACCAACGTGATCACAGATAGCTCCCCAGCTTGCCCTGCACCACCCTCACCCCACGCTTCCCTGATGAACACATCAATGTTGCAGAGGAGTCAGCAACCAGGGGAACTACTGCAAGAACCAAAGCAGCTGCACCACCCACAAACCCAGGCAGAACCAGAGATGCTGAGCCTGGCTGCTTCCGCTAACTCTCTCCCAAGCCTTGCCCCTACAATTCCACCTAGTGTCTGCTCTATAGCCAACTAAAAATTGGCCTTGGAACTCAGGAAAACTCTAAAACTCGGACACAGCAGTTTTTCCCTGCACTGATTTCAGAGTCATAGCACACCAATGCCCACCACGTTTTCCCAAAAAAAGAAGTCACATTGAGACCAAAGCAACTGAATCAAAAGATGAAAATATCACCTTGCAGGAAAGCTCACAGAGATAGGAGTTTGAATAATTAAGAGAAAAATATTGGAAGACACTGCAATGATACGAACTGGGAAGAGAGAAAGCGGGAAGGAAAGAAGGAACAACACAGAAAAAAGATAGAAACTTCAGAGTCAAAGGTACAAAAAAAAACTCTATAAGAACTATCAGACTTCATTAAAAAAAACAATATTAGAATAATAGGACTAGCAGAAGGTGCAGAACAAAACTCTACAGAGACCTTCCTCTAATAATTAGTAGACAAGAACTTTCAAGCCTATGGAAAGATCTGAAACCCAAAATTCAAAAAGAAAAATGGCCCCTTAGCTATCTGGATACTGGCAGGTCTTCTCCAAAGAATATTATACTGAAGATGTCAAAAATTAAAGGCAAAGAAAATTCTAAATCAAACTAAGAAAAAAAACTATAACCTTTAAAGGAAAGTCCATTGGGCTATCATCAGACTTCTCAGCAGAAACTCTGCAAGTGGAAGGGAGTGAAATCAAACATTCAAAATATTAAAAGAGAGAAACTTCCAACCAAGAATAAATTATCTAGCAAATTATTCTTTAGATATACAGGAGGAATAAAGACCTTTCAGACAAACAGAAGCTGAAGAAATTTTCCAGCATGAGGCGAGCATTTAATGAAATACTGGAGGAAGTTGTTCAACCTGAAATAAATAAATAAATAAAAAGGGAAGAATTAAGACTACACAAAAATTTTAAATAAGAAAGAAACTAATGGGCATAAAAAATCCTCATGTATCAATCATCATCCTAAATGTAAGTGGACTGAACTCACCAATAAAAAGGTATAGAGTAGCAGCTTGGATTAAAAACTCAGGAAGAAGACAAGATGGCAACTGGAGAGGAGGTCCCTAAAGCCTCTCCCAGAAAACACAATTTAACGGCTGCCCAGGAACCAAGAAACAGGACACTGAGTGACAAAACGGCTGTTGAGAAATCCAGAAATTGCAAGTAAACACCTGAAGGTTGGAGAGAAGGGGGCGAGTGGGGGAGAGGGAAGGGAGAAGAGACTGTAACAGGACACAATCGCTGCTGACTATTCAGAGCAGCGCAGTTCGTGGGAGGGGAAAGACCATGGGGTAGCTGAGCTTTGGAGCTGCATGCTGGGGATGGACTTTGGGAGCCAGCCTCTGGAACTTTTGAGTGGTAGAAGGGCTGGTGAGGTCTCTGAACTGCAAAGATGACACCCCAGCTCTAGGCCCCCTGGACTCCTACACAGGGATGTAGTTCCTGTTCCCAGCCCACTGTAAGGGTGACCCTGCTGTCTCAGGCCAGACCCACAGCTTTGGACTTATGGAGCGTGCACTTCCTCATGCACTCCAGGGTTCTGAAAGCAGTGTGAGCCCCTTGACAGCCAGATGCTGAATCAGGGCTAGGAAGAAAGACTGATTTGATAGCATTCACCCAAGCCAGCAGAAACAAGCCTCAGACCAGCATCCCCAGCAAAGGGCAGAAGGCAGAGCCGCCCTTGGAGTGCCTTTTGTTGTCCTCTCCCAAGGATATATGCGCATAGCCTCCAAACGCAGTAGGAGATCAGAAACAAGAAATAAACAACCCCCTCTCTCCCAAAACTTGATCCCCAGTACCACCTATTGTCTGCCCTACAGCAAGATACCACAAAAGCAATAATCTGGGCACTGAACATAAAGCCCTCATGTCAAAGAGGAAGAACACAGCAGACAGTTTAGTTTCCTTAAAAACTAAAACTCCTCAGAAAGAACATGATATTTATCCAGAAGACAGCATCTTAGACCTGGAAGGGTCTGATTTAGGTGACAGAGAATTTAAAGCAGCCATTCTAAAGGCTGTGAGAGAAATGAAAACCTATTGACAGAACACCATACCTGAGATAAATAACATAAAAGAGGATATAAACGACATAAAAAGGGAACTCTGTGAACAAAAAGAACAATTTAACAAAGAAATTCAAAACATAAGAAAGATTGAGATGGAAATGCGACAAATAAAGAATACAATAAAAGAAGTGAGAAATGATATAACTGCCATAGGAAACAAGACCAACCAGATGGAGGAAAGAATTAGTGATATTGAAGATCAGAACATAGAAACAGCTCAGAAAGAGGAAGAGAGGGAATATAGAACCAAAAGGATTGAAAGAATTCTGCAAGAACTATCCAACTCCACAAGAAAAAACAACATCACGATAATAGGAATAGAAAAAGAGGAAGAGCAATCTACAGAGAGCATACAAAAACAAATTGTAGAAGAGAACTTTCCAAACCTATGAAAAGATCTGGAACACCAAGTTCAAGAAAAAAAACAGGTCCCCTAGATACCTGGACCCTAACAGATCTTCTCCAAGACACACGATACTAAAGATGTCCAAAACTAAAGAGAAAGAGACAATTCTCAAGGCAGCCAGGGAAAAAAGAACTAAAAACTTTAGAGGAAAACCCATCAGACTGGCATCAGATTTCTCAGCAGAAACTCTGCAACCCAGGAGAGGGGGGAATCCAATATTCAAAAATTTAAAAGAGAAAAACTTCCAGCCAAGAATAAATTATCCAGCAAAATTATCTTTCAGATATGAAGGTGGAATAAAGACCTTCTCAGACACGGAGAAGCTGAGGGAATTTTCCAGGAAAAAGGCAGCACTCCAAGAAATACTGAAGGAGGCTGTTCGACCTGAAACAAAACATCAGGAAAAATGGAACAAAGTTGGGGCAACAAGAAAGAAATAAAAATAAATAAACAAACAAACAAATAAACAAAAACAAACAAAGAAAGAAATAATGGCCACAGGAAATCCTCACATATCGATCATCACTCTAAATGTTAATGGACTGAACTCACCAATAAAAAGACACAGAGTAGCAAACTGGCTTAAAAACAGAACGCATCCATATGCTGTCTCCAAGAAACACACCTCAGCCATAAGGACAAACATAGACTCAGACAGAAAGGATGGGACACAATACTTCAAGCAAATGGTAACCAGAGAAAAGCAGGAGTGGCCATCCTGATATCTGATGAAATAAACTTCAAGCTAAAAAAGATAGTAAAAGACAAAGATGGACATTACATAATAATAAAAGGCACAATGCAACAACAAGAAGACTTGACACTAATCAACATATATGCTCCCACCCAGGATGCACCAAAATATACAAAGAAACTACTAACAGACTTGAAAATAGAAACTGATGAATACACAATCATAGTGAGAGACTTCAGCACCCCACTAACAGCCATGGACAGATCATCCAAACAGAAAATAAATAAGGAAATAAGAGCTCTAAATTACACATTACAGCAATTGGACATAATTGACATTTACAGGACACTTTACTAAGCAAAAAGAGGATACGCCTTATTTTCTAGTGTGTATGGAATATTCTCAAGGATAGACCACCTGCTGGGACACAAAAGGAGTGTCAGCAAATTCCGGAAGATCAAAATCATACCAAGTTTATTCATTCTCAGACCTCAGAGCTTCGAAATTGGAGATCAACTGTAAAAGGAAAGCAGAAAAAACCACATATACATGGAGATTAAACAACAGCTTATTTAAAAAGGACTGGAAAAAAGAACAAATAAAAGATGAGATTAAAAAATATATAGAAACTAATGACAATGAAAATATAACATATCAGAATTATTGGGACACAACAAAAGCGGTAATAAGAGGGAAATTTATATCATTACAGGCCTATCTTAAAAAATAAGAAAAGTCACAAGCAAACATCTTAGCATCCCATCTTAAAGAACTAGAAAAAGAAGAGCAGACAAAACCCAAAGTCAACAGAAGGAAAGAAATAATAAAAATTAAAGCAGAGCTAAACCAATTAGAGAACAGAAGGACAATAGAAAAAAATTAATATAATGAAGATTTGGTTCTTTGAGAAAGTCAACAAAATTGACAAACCCCTGATGAGACGAATCAAAGGACTGAAGAAAAGGACACAAATATCCAAAATTAGAAACAAAAGGGGAGAAATTACCACTGATACCACAGAAATACAAAGGATTATAAGAAAATATTTTTTTTTCTATTTTGTAGATGAATAAATTTTATTGTAAAGAGGCTAGACAACTTATCCCAAACATGTACATAATAAGTAGCAAAATTAAGACCCAAACTGAATTCTAACTACAAGTGTACTAGGTATTCTATTGTACCTCCCTACTTTTCCTTAAAAGTTCAACAAAGGCAGACTAAAAGCATAAACATGGAGAGAAGGTTTT
>PVJL010017087.1:0-19197 GCA_004026885.1 Lyroderma lyra | reverse complement strand
GGTCTCCTGCTACAGGGAGCATACCCGAGGGCTCTGCTCCTTGTCTACGGGTCCACCAGCACGTTCATGCGATGCCACGCCTCCCGCAGGCTGTTCCACCGACACCTTCATGCGAGGCCACGCCTCCCGCAGGCTGTGCCACCAGCACGTTCGTGCGAGGCCACGCCTCCCGCAGGCTGTGCCACCAGCACGTTCGTGCAAGGCCACGCCTCCCGCAGGCTGTGCCACCAGCACGTTCGTGCGAGGCCACGCCTCCCGCAGGCTGTGCCACCAGCACGTTCGTGCGAGGCCACGCCTCCCGCAGGCTGTGCCACCAGCAGGGTCACGCGAGGCCACGCCTCCCGCAGGCTGTTCCACCAGCAGGTTCACGCGAGGCCACGCCTCCTGCAGCCTGTTCCACCAGCACGTTCCGTTCGCACGAGGCCACGCCTCTCGCAGGCTGTTCTGGCCAGTAGCCCATGCTGGCTCACTCCAGCAGTAACACCGGAGCAAGCATACCTCTGTCAGCCTACCAAAAAACTTTTTGTCCCTGCACTGCACTCTGAGACTTTCTACATATCCTCCTTCCTCCCTGCTCTTCTCTTCAAGGGATCTTTTCTTCATGGTTTCTCACTGCCTTCTCTGGCCCTGCTCTTCATGGGCTACCGGCACTGATCCCCAAAATTTTTGTACACTAACTCCTGTCCTGGCAGCCACTCTTAGAGCATGCAGACGAATTCAGCCACTACCATCTGGTTTCTGGTTACTTGCTAGCACAGCTTTCCTGACTCCAGAAGACCACTTATTTTAAGAAATGTTTGTGAGAAAGTAAATCATTAGTTGAGATTTTTAAGTGAAAAGAAAAGTAAATCACACCCTTTTTTTCCAGGTCCTGAAACTTGTGAAAAACAGACCTGTAAGTCAGTCAGGGATCAAAATACCCATTTTTAGTGCAAAAGCTGTACTGGAAGCCATAATGGTTTCCCCACAACTTTCCACTGAATTGATCATTACTCACTGAAGCTCACTCAGAACAGCTGGAGGACTTCAGGCCCTTACATGCCCCGCAGAAATCCCCTACCACTGCCAACACCCTACCCTCACCTCCAGGACTAGGCCCTGCAGGGAGGAGAGCCCTGCAAGTCAGCCACCACCAAGAGAAAGCACCTGAATAGTGCAAGACAATGCACAGGGAGCAGTGAACTTTGGAAGCGCTGACCCCAGTGGGGTGCCTCTTGCCACCTCCCTAGTCAGCTAAATCAGTTCCACTCCTCTTCCCAGGGTGGATGGGCTGCGGGTGGGCAGGGGGGATGCACACAGGAGAAACTTCTCCAGGGCCTCAAGAGACAGAAATGCCTGTTTCATGAGCTAGCAGGATTGAGGGTGAGAGAAGGTGTGAGGAGCCCCGCTCCCTTCATAATTATATTCACATCATCAATATTTGTTAGATATAAAGTATGGGAGAGACAAAAACGACCATGGCTGACTCTGCCCTAAAGTAGCCACCAGCTGCGTGGTGCAGATAGGACGTGCTCCAAAATGACCCTGATGACAATCCGGACTTTAAGCGTGGAGCAGGCATGGTGCCAGAGGCTCTGGTCTGGTACAGACACCGCTGGCTAGTCTGGCTCTTTCCTGTCCACATTTTTCAGTTGTCCTGATTTACACTCCCTGTTGATTTAAAATTTTATTTTTCTTTATGGATTTCAAATCATTTGTACGAGTGCTGTCTGGAAAACACGGAGCCACAAATGTCTCTATTTTTCATATTATGTGGCTGGATACTTTCTGGACAGTTCTCATATAACTATATATACACTCTATTCATACTAACCTGTGTATAGCTTTAGGGTCATGCTACCTGTGTTCGTGCAATAACCAGCTTTGCTACTCCCCAATGTGTGACTTTGTGCAAACCTGTGCCTCAGTTTCTTCATCTGTAAAATGGACACCATAAAAATATTACCCCAGCGTGTAGAGGTGAAAGTTCAGTGAGCTGGTCTATGGAAGGCCCTCAGCAGTGAGCCCTCTGAAGATGCAGGTTACAGCTTTTATTTCAGTCGGCACACCTGCTGTCTGTCCTGCCCCCACAGATCCCTGCCCATGGGAAATAGGGCAGGACTGCCACATGGTGTCACATGGACAATAATTACTGATGGATCACTGGAAAAACCAATGTTGAGGAATGATTGCAGGCACTCAGAGAAAAGGTTGAATGGAGGGCGTTTTTACAGAGAAGGCTCCTTCATGAACCGTAAAGAGCAGTAGAGTGGGATGTGGAAGGGAGGGGTCTATGGAGGTGGCATAGGTGCAAGGGGTGGTGGTGGGGGTGATTAAGAGAAGCATTTGGGGGTGAGAGGGGCTAAAGACACTACGGTGTTCTCCCATGCATCTCAGTTGGGAGGCTGTGCTTTCGTGCTCTAATGAAGTTCAGGTGTGAAAAGCCAGCCACCCTATCCCTTTGCTAGGACCAGCTGCCCAAGTGGAGATGAAGTACCTAGCACCCAGGAAAGAGAGACTGCAGCCTCTCTGAGTGCTTAATTTAACAGGGAAACAGGGGCAATTCTCTTTTAAAAATGCAAAGTGGCTTGGAAGATAGAAAAGCAGCCCCATCCCAGCAGTAATTCTGGTGCTGATTCCATCTCAGGTATCATGTGTAGAGAACATGAACAACTGGGAATGTTTTGAGTTTCTCCAAAGCCTAGCAATTCAATCAAAGCTCCCCCCAGCTACAGTACCTGGCCCCTTGTGTTTGATGTGCACATTATAACGAGATTTTTCGTTACAGTAAAGTAGAAATTTACAAGCTGCCAATGCGTATCTAAGAGTGTCAAGTGAGAAGCAATTTAAGCACATACATACACTTAAAGCTATTTCCAATGTCTTCCGGAAATAGAAACACCTATAAAAACTCAGTTTAAGATCACAAAAACCCTTTAAAAGCCCTACCTGGGATATTGGAGGCTCCCACCTCTTCTGAATACGGCCAATTATATCATTTCCCCCACCATAAATCGTGATGAACAGAGCTGAGCAGACGAATCCCACTTTTTTAACAGTAATGACAACACATAAATTACCATAAAGACTTCCAATCTCCAAACTTCAGCGTGCTGCAATTTGATGGAATGAGTGTGTCTCCTTTCCCACCTGTTATTCACAAAATGCTGGTTTAGAAACACACGCGCTTCCACAAAGGGGTTTCCAATGAAGACACAAGTCCCTGCTCTCTAACCATGGAGGCGTGCACGGTGGGGCAGCTTGCACATCCTTTCTAATTTTAAAGTCTCTTCTCATTTTTGAAGAGAAGCTCGAATTCCAAAGATTTTTAAAGAATAAAATCTCCTAATTTTTAAATGTTGACAACTAATTACAATTTCTATAAAAAGATAGTGGGATCAACAAGACATACCTGGGGCCGAGTGACCAGTGTGTAACCTCTGCCTGGAACTTCTGGTTCTTGCATACTTCCACCTCCTGGTTCCCCGAACCCTGGAGACATATCAGCACAGCCAGACTCTGCTCTGGCACCTCAGATTTGGTGAGCCTCCAAGTGCTCCTCCCGGCCTCTGTGTCCTTCATGTTCCTCCTGTGGGTTTTGGTCTCACGGACCCCATAGGGCTCAGCGTTTCCCCATTATAGTCATTAGCTCAGGCTGCCATTACAAAACACTGCACACTTGGTGGTTTAAACAACAGAAATGTATTTTCTGGCCGTTCTGGAGGTTGGAATGCCAGGATCAAGGTGTCCACAGAGTTGGTTTCTCCTTGGCTTGCAGATTTCTCTTTACATGGTCATCCCTCTGTGTATGGGTATCCCTGGTGTCTCTCTGTGTAGGCTGACAAGATATACGATTTTAAATGAGACAGAAGACAACAGTACTGTCCCATTTCAAACGGTACCTATGGTCAACCTAGTCTCACTGGACTAAATTCAAGTGTCAATATGCTGACCCTATGTATCATTTGAAATGGGCCAGTACTGTTACTTTCTGTCCCATTTAAAACAGTACATCTGGTCAGCCTATCTCTGTGTGTCCTCATCTCCTCTAGAAGGTTAGCAGTCAGATTGGATTAGGGCCCACCCTAATGGCCTCATTCTAATTTAATCACCTCTTTATAGGCTCTATCTCCAAATACAGTCACATTCCGAGGTACTAGGGATTAGGACTTCAACATATATATCTTGGTGGTGGGGCTAGGGGGAGACACAATTTGGTCCATACCACTCTCCACCTCAGCCCTGCCTCAATTCTCAATTTCCCCAAAACTGGGGGCGTTGGAAATATGAGCATGCCTTATCTGTTGAATTTCCAGGAAGGTTTCCAGACCTAAAACCAGATCACTCCCTCATTAAGTTTGGACCACTGAGCTGACCTCTTCAGAATTGTCTCAAACCCTCAGATAACTCTATACCGCCTCTTCCACCTCACCCACCTCCTCTGCAGGTCCCAAATTTCCTAATAGAAGTCATGAGACTCCTATTTCATAACACCCTGTGTGGTACCTGGCTCCAAAGATGGCCGCCAACAATCCCTTGCAGTCCTGAATGAGCACATCACTCTTACGACTTGTTTTGACCAATAAGATGCCGTGGGAGTGATGTTCATCTTTACAGTCCCTGCAACACTGTAGTGTTAAGTCCCATTGACTTTTACTCTGTATCTAAGACACTAATTTGGACAGAGAGACCTGGGTTCATGACCTGGTTCTTCTATTCCCTGGTTGTGTCATGCTGGTCAAACCAGTAAGTGAAATTTCAATTTCCTCATCTTCAAAATGAGACTATCAATACTCTTACTATTAGTATTACAACAGTAACAACAGCTGTGCTGCTGCTACTACTACTACTACTACTACTACTACTACTATTAATCTACTACTTTCTATTTCAAAGGATTGTGTAAAAATAAAATTTAGAAAAGGAATGTGAAAACATTATAAACCAAAACATTGAAAAATGACATTATTATTATTAACTATCCTTTGGCCTATCTTGTATTCTCCTTATCATTTGAGGATCTAGTAGTGTTCTTAACACAGGGGAAGGGGCATCCAGAAGTTGAGAGACTTGGGTTTTAGTTTATCTCTACTTGTTACTGACTCTGGTTCTTGGGGGAAAAATCACTTAATTTTTATGTGTCTCAGTCTCCCCAGAGGTTATAACTTTAGCATTCTATGCTTTTCTACAATGCTGTTTTATAGAATAACTGCTAGGCATTAGAAACAGCTGCCTGATCACCCGAGATGCAAACAGCCATGGAAATGAGACAAAATTATTAAAATGATCTTCAATAACTAGAGTCATATTTACACACCACAATCTTATAAAGGTAAAAAAAAGTATTAGAAACAATATAAATGGCAATTGATCAAAGCATACCATTAGAGTTATATAGATATTTTAAATAATTAATTCACAACTTAGACTCAGGCACTACTCTCCCAGTGGAACAAGTATGGCATAGATTATTAAATATTGTGCTTTTGTTTTCTCCAAATAAATGTTTCCTAAATATAATTAGCTTTTTAAAAAGAAAACATTTGACACAATAGCTATTTAACTAGAGAATTATCTTTCTATTTTAAAATGTTACATTTGAGTGCCTTTAGATTTCAAACTGTATTCTTCCTCAAACTGAAACTTCACAATTGTTGCTGATGTGGAGGAATGTCTTACTCTAGCTCTTTGTCTATTAGACCCTGTGTCTTGGGGAAGAAAATGCATTCTTTTGAGAATATAAAGCTTGTTCTGTCCCTGCTGAGTTATGAATAATTTGTGCTATCCAAAAACAGTACTCAATTTGAAAAAAAACATTTTAAAGACATCATTTGTTGTTTGACTACCATTTCCTATTTCATACAAAAATTGGTAAACTAGAATAGGAAATCTGTTCTCCTGGGACCAATACCCTCATCTGTTTGATGTCTCCTTCCTTCGTGAAAATGCTGTATGTCACACATTCGTGGTATAAAATGAAAGTGAGCTACCAGGATGCTGTTTTGAAAACTTTGCAGGGGAGAAGGCAGAAATATCTGACATCATTTGGAGTTTTCAGGTATCACCCACCGCCAATATTTCCCGTGCACCTAGTCCTTAATGACTTTCTTAGCTCTCAGTCCTCCTAAATGGAGTGGTCAGCAGCTCATCTATTCATTAAGCATAAAGGTTAAACAAAAGTCACTGTTGGGCTTCAGAATGGTGTGATAAGGAATTCAGCAGACACTGTCTTCAGCAAAGCAACAACTTAACTGGTGAAAATATTAAAAAACAAACAGACAAAAGACTCAACAACACTTTAAAGTCTCTGGACATTGTTTGAAACACATACGACAGATGGAGAAAAAGCCACAAGAAAATCTGTTAAACCTTAGTAAGGATGGTGAGAGTCGGTGGATTTGGGCCACATCCTGATTCCTTACCCATGGCACCCCAGCTCTGAATGACAAAAGTGCTACACTGGGCCTTCTGCTCTGGGAAGATACGGCCAAGAAGATGGGGCTCCCTCTTGCCCCCCTCCCAAGCGATGGTTCCACATCGCTGACTCTCTCTCTGGACAGTACAGCCAAAAGGACTAGCCTCCCTCTCCCATCCTGCCCCACTTGCTCGTAGGGTAGGAGCTTGACCCCAAATGACAATCCTGGGGTCTGGGTCATCCCCACCCTGGCCCGGTGCACTGGCTGGTAGGGTGGAGGTTCCATGCTGTAAGGGATAAGCTAAGACCAGGCACTGCCACAGCTCCCACCTCCAGTATACACTTGGAGAGAGGGGATGTTTATCACTCTGGAAAAGTGGGTGCCTGACCCCAGCACTGTGCAGTGGTACAGGCGTTCTGCCTGTGAAAAGGGCAGGCCATCAGGATGAAAAGCTCAGCAAGATCTGTCGAGGGGACTGACTATTTGAAACAGAGTAGAGAACTCCATACCCAAGAGTGTCGTCAAAAACAATGGAGGCCTTGGTAGAAATTAAGAGGCAGATAACTCTGATAGAAGAAAAGCAGTAGAGCAGCCAGAAGTATCATAGAGAGAAGTAGGAACAAAACCACCAAGGAGAGCCCTCCTGGGACTGTCAACTCTGGAGGTTGGGAAATCTAAGAGGTGCCACTGCTCCCCACCGTACTTCCCAGTAATCAAAGCAGGATGTGGAGCTAACTTGAAAGCACCCCCGTTCCCCCCACCAAGTCTCTAATAGACTCAGCTATACAGGGAAGTATCACAAATTCAAGGGACTTAAAAACAAACAGTGACTGAAACTAAGTCATTTGGACACAGGGGCAACTCTTGGAAGCCAAACTTAAAAATACAGGGTCCAGCAGAAGTAATGCCTGGAATTGAGTTATGATTTTATTATAAAATCATAACCATACATGCTTATGGTTACACAAATAATGTCCCTTTTTATGAGCTGGTAATCTATACCAAATATTTTATTACAAAATTATAAGCATATATGGTTTTGTGATAAAATCATAACTCAAGCCTGGGCATTACTTCTGCCAGACACTGTATTACTACAGTCATCTCTGGCAGTCTGGAAGACTGTATGCATGTCCAAGGTTGCACACGTCTCCCCCACACCCTTGCCATCAAGGGGTAATTAGAGAGGAGCAATCAGAGGACTTGCAAGATATTAGAATACAGGACATAAAAGTAAAACCCTGAACTGTGACAGCAATCTTCAAAATACACACATATACCACCATCAAGGGTTAAAATCTAACTGATTAAGGAGGCTTAAGCACAACCTTTGACCAATAAGTGGCTTATACTTATCATAAGTGATTTCCAGTAAAAGAGAAAGAAACAAGGTGAGAAAACCTGAGCACAGACCTCAGGGACTAGACTTGAAGGATTATTTCAGTCAAGTCACTAAACAAACACACAATCCAGCAAATAACAATAACAACTACCACATGTGGCAGTGGTGTCAGTATCCCGAGTTGCTACAAAATGTTATCTAGAATGTTTACTTTTCCACAAAAAAATTGTAAGACATGCAAAGGAACCTGTGACCCATGTATAAGAAAAAAGCAAACAATAGTGTCTCTGAAAGGGTCCAGATAGTAGACCTAGTAGACAAAAACTTCAAAACAGCTATTATAAATATGTTCAAAGAACTAAAGAAAATCATGCTTAAAGCAATAAAGGAAAGTATGATGACAATATCTCATCCAAAGAAAATTGCAACAATGAGGTAGATACTATTATGAAGAACCAAATAGAAATGCTGGAGTAAAAAGTACAAACCAAAATGAAAAATTCACAGAGGGGTTCAACAGTAAACATGAGCTGGCAGAGAAATAAAAAGTAAAATCAGAAAATACTTTGAGATAAATGCAAATGAAGAAGACACAGCATGCCAAAATTTATGGGATGCTGCTAAAGCAATGCTTAGAGGGAGTTTTAGAGCTGAAAATACCTATATTAAGAAATAAAAAAGGAGTTCCCTGATGGTGTAGCGGCTTAAGGCTTCGGCACTGGAGCTGTCAGCACTGCGGCCTGGGTTCATTTCCCAGCCAGGGAGCTACCCACATACCAAAAAGCAAAAAAAAAAAAAAAAAAAAGATTTCCGATCAATAACTTAAATGCCTACCTTAAGACACTGGAACAAGAAAAACAAACTAAACCTAAAGCACACAGAAGGAAGAAAATAATAAAGATTAGAGCGGGCATTTATAAAATAGAGAATAACAACAACGACAACAACAACAACAAAATAGAGAAAAATCAATGAAACCAAAAGCTGGTTATTTGAAAAGATAAAGAAAATGGACAAACATCTCAATTGACTAAGAAAGAAAGAGAGAAGACTCAAATTACTAGACTTAGAAATGAAAGAGGGAATATCACTACTGATCTTAACAAAGAATTACGAGAGAATACTATGAAAATTGTATCTAAAAAGTTAGGTAACTTAAATAAAATGGACAAATACCTAAGGAGACACAAACTACCAAAACTAATTAAAGAAGGAGAAAATCTTGATAGACATATATCAAGCAAAGAGATCAAATTAGTAATTTTAAAACTTCACATAAAGGAAAATCCAAGTCTAAATGGCTTCATTAATAAATTCTACTGAACATTCAAAGAGATAATACCAATTCTTCACGAACTCTTTCAAAACATAGAAGAGATGGGAACTCTTTCCAATTCATTCTCTGAGTGCAGTATTACCCTGATACCAAAACAAAACAAGACATCACAAGAAAAGAAAATTAAAGACCATACCCTTTATGAATATAGACACAAAAATTCTCAACAAAATACTAGCAATTGAATACAGCAACATATAAGGAGTATTATACACCATGAGTAAGTGGGATTTATAAGAGGAATACAACACAAGATTGGTTTATATCTATCATTAATACACACACTAATAGAATAAAACATTCATATTAGAAAGGAAGAATTAAAACTATCTTTATTTGCAGATGGCATGATATTGTATATTAAAAATTTAAGGAATTTACTTAAAAAGCTATTAGACAATAAATAAGCTCAGCGAGGTTATAGGATACAGATGATTATACAAAAGTCAATATTATTTCCACACACTAAAAATGAACGTTCCCAAACTAAAATTATGAAAACAATTATGTTTATAATAGCATCAATAAGAATAAAATACTTAGGCATAAATTTAACAAAAGCAATGCACGACTTGCATACTGAACACTATAAAGCATTGTTGAAAGAAATTAAAGATGTAAATTAATAAAGCGGAATGATCTAAATCAGAAATTGGAAGATTTAGTATTATTAAGATGGCAATATTCCCCAAATTAATTTACACATTTAATGCAATCCCTATCAAAATCCCAGTTGTTTTTTTGCAGAAGTTGATAAGCTGATCCCCAAATTCAAGGGACACAGAACAGACAAAATACTCTTGGAAAAGAAGATCAAAGTTGGAGGACTCACATTTCTACATTTTAAAAGTTCACACCAAGCTACAATAATCAACACAGTGTGGTAAAACATAAAAATAGTCACATAAATCAATGAAATAGAATTGAGAATCCATAATTAAACCCTTACAATTATCAGCAATTGATTTTCAACAATGGTGCCAGTAGACTGGCAGGGAGAGGAGAGTCTTTTCAATAAATGGGACTGAGATAACTGTATCTTCATGCCAAAGAAGGAATTTGGACCCTCTACTGCATACCATACACAATAATTACCAAATTACTAATACTTTAGTCTAAAATTGTTAGGCCAAAAATTGGGGGTTAACTTACGCATGGGAATAACTGGTTGAGTGGGTTTCTTAAAGCTGGGTGGGAAAAGTAGAGGTCATCTTACACATGGAAAAATACAGTAACTCAAAATAGGTCAGAGACCTAAATGTTAGAGCTAAAATTATAAAAATCATAGAAGAAAACATAGAAGTAATTTTTGTGACCTTGTGTTCGGTAATGGTTTCTTAGATATGACACCAAAAGCACAAACATGAAAAGAAAAAAATAGATAAATTGGACTATGGCAAACTTAAACACTTGTGCATGGAAGACATTATCATGGAACTGAAAAGACAAACTATAGAATAGGAAAAAATATTTCTAAATCATATATATGGTAAAGGACTTGTTTCCAGAATACAGAAAGAACTCTTGCAACTCAATAACTGAAAGACAAATACCAATTAAAAAGTATTTGAACAAAGTATTTGGGTAGAAATTTTTCCAAAAAAGAAATATGAAGAAGAGGGAGTGGGAGCCAAATATATGGTGATGGAAAGAGAACTGACATGGGTGGTGAACACTTAATGCAACGCATAGATGATGCACTGTAGAATTTCACACCTGGAACCTAAGTAATTCTTGTTAACCAGTGACAATCCAATTGAGTCTAACAATGAAAAAAAAAGAGAAAGAGAAAGAGAGAGAAAAAGAAATATGAATGGCCCATAAGCTCATGAAAACCTGATCAATATCATTAGTTACTAGGAATACACAATTCAAAACCACAGTGAAATAGCACTCCACACCCACTAGGATGACTACAGTAAAAAGTGCAGACAAGTGTTAGTGAGTATATGGATAAATTGGAGCCCTCCTATATTGCCAGTGGAAGTGTAAAGTGGTGCATGGAAAACAGTTTGGCAGGCCTTCAAAATAGTAAATATAGAATTATCATATAACCCAGGAATTCCACTCCTAGATGTAGAGCCAAGAAAATTAAAAATGTACGTCTATACAAAAACCTGTATGTGAATACTCATAGCAGCATTGTTCATAATAACTAATAAGTGGGGACAACGCAAACATCTGTCAACTGATGAATAGATAAATAAGATGTGGCATATGTGAACAATGGAATATTATCTGGCAATAAACAAGTCCCTTCCCGTATATATGATTTGCAAATATCTCCTCCTATTTTATAGTTTGTCCTTTCACTTTCATGACGAACCTTGAAAACTTATGCTAAGTAAAAGAAGCCAGTCACAAAAGACTACATGTTGTATGGCTCCCTTTATTAGAAATGTCCAGAAAAGGGAATCAATAGAGACAGAAAGCAGATTAATGGGTGCCTAGTGCTGGGGTTTGGGGATAAGGAATGCGGAATGACTGCTAAAGGATATAGGTCTAAGGGATATAGGTGTTCTTTTTTTTTTGAGGGACAAAAATATTCTAAAAGTAGATTGTAGTGATGGATGTACAATCTCGCGAATATACTAAAAAGAATGCATTGTATACATTAAATGAGCAAATTGCATGGTATATTAATTACACCTCAATAAAGCTCTTTTCAAAATCAGTGTGTGTTTTCTTTGATGAAGGAAGAACTAATTGTCAATCTTTCAAGCAGTTGAGAAATTTTTATATCCCTTACTCAAACACATTCGTGCTAATGTAAAGACAGTATTTATTGTTCCAGAATGATCCTTACTGAGGCAGGAAGACGAGGGTGATTTCCCAGGTACGTAAGATTCCACACCAAGGGAAACAGGCGGCCCGAATTCAGCTCCATCGAGTGCTACCACGCAGGCTGCAAAAAAGCTTTCTGGAAAACAATAAATGAGAAGAAAATACCTTATTTGTCTTAAAAATAACACAATTACCAGGACGCCGTGGGCCTATATTTGGAGGGATCGTTTTACATCACCAGCTCTTGCCATGAAATGAAATCTCTTTCAACGAAAAATTCTAGCAGATTTTTTTATTCCTTGTGGGGATTTACAATTTTTATGCACACGCTTTTTAAAAAGAGCAAAACTTCTTTGTAAATATGATCTGTCTCTCATACTTCCCAGTGGCTGATTATATCCACATTTTAAAACAGATGGTGGTTGAGGATACTAAGGAAAAGAGAACACATTTTAGTTTCCTTTATTAAGTCACTGTAGGAAGATAATCTGAAGATGATTAAATTAGAGAACTTAACTCATTCTTTACAAAAAACACAGTCAAAATCATAAAGCTATTTATGTAGTGACAGTGGAAATTGAGTGGTCAAAGGATGGTAAAAAGACTGATTTTTTTTTAATAACAGAGAAGAAAACAGTGATGCTCTCTGGACACAGCTCCCTTCTCCCTCTAGAAACACTCCCAGATAAAGTCAAAATTGCCAAGTGCCTTGGTGTTTTGTATACACACAGGAGACAGAAAAGCTTAGCGGAGGTGATGGACACAGCCCCGCACTTAGCACTTTCTCAGGTTACATTGCAGAAAACATTAAGGGTTTACTCCATTTACCACAGCTCTCAGAACAGCACCATGTGTGTGAGGGGACCATTACAGGTGACCTGCCATTCGCTTTCAGAGCACAGACGCCATCACCTCCTCTTCAAGAGGCTTTTCCACTTTATTACATTTTCTTGCTCAGACATGAAGAATAAGTCTTTTGAACTGTCAAAAAGGATGTTGCCTTTTAGTCTTCAAGGTGAGAGTGGTACCTGCTTCATCCCTGGAATAGAAACCAGCCAGACAGTAATTCTTTCTACATGGATGCATGATGCAGGACTGATGTAGCATCCCCTAACTTGTGTCACATCTACTTGGAGTGACAGCAGTTTACCGAGGAAACCATGAGTGGATAGATATTTATTTATTCTCTCATCTGTTGAGTAATTATTATATTCTAACCATAAAATACATCAAATATGATCCCAAACTGCATCTAGTCCAGTCTGCCTGGGTTCAACTTTTTGCTCTTCCCTTTATTAGCTAGCTACTTTTTTTTTTTTTCCTTTTGGTATGTGGGTAGCTCCATTGACTGGGAATCGAACCCAGGCCAATACCGAAGCCTTAAGCCACTACACCATCAGGGAACTCCCTATTAGCTAGCTACTTAAATCTGGGCCCTAGGCTCCTCATCGGCAAATAGGGACAGTATTAATGTGTACTTCACAGACATTTTATGAGGTATAAAGGGGTGAATACATATGAAGTATTTAGAACAGGGCCTGGCACAAGTTCAGCGGTATATAAGTGGTAGTATTATTGTAATTATTATCACCTGTCATGATTTGTTTCTTAAAATAGGACTCAAAGCAAGTATTAAGGACTCAAAGTGAAGTGTTAACATTTGTTAAATCCATGTGATATTTTTTTGTGGGTGATTTATTATTCTTGAGACTTGCCTATATTTTTAAATAATTTAAAACAATATCAAATTACACATATAAAGATGTGTTCTCTATGTTCTCAGCTCTAGAGTAGTTCACTTGTTAGAGAGGAAGACAAGTAACCTATCCTAGAGAAGTCAACAGTCGTGTGTGTGTGTGTGTGTGCATGCACATGCATGCATGAACTGAAATTTTTGCCTTGCTACCTGGCTCCAGAATTCCTTTTAGGGAGAAAATGGAGTTTACTTTGGATTTTTTCCATTCTCCACAAGTGAGTCACTACTAAGTTCAGCCCACACTCAAGGAGAGGACAATTAGACTCCAGGTCTTAAAGGAAAATGTATCAAATAATTTGCAGACAAGTCGTGGTTTTAAACTAAAGCCCTTTAAAATATATTTAGGTTAAAACTAAGTCAGTATTTTAAAAAATTAATAATAGTACAGGTGGTATACAAAATCAAGACCATGATACACAAATGATTAAAGTTCAGAAATACAATTTTAGGCCATGACTTATTTACTGGTTTTAGTTCTCAGGAAGCCTTATTAATATTAAAATGTGCTTTTATAAACACTTTTTGTGAGGCAAGGGTTGGAGTAAGCAGAAAGTACTTCCAATGAGGTCACTCTTAAAACTCTCACGGCTTCCCACTGCCTAAGAAATTAAGAACAATTTCTGTCTTGTTACACAAGGACCACATGCTATAGTCCACACTAGCTCTCCAGTCCTACCTTCACATGTGCATCTTAGGGTCTGATGCAGCATGTCTCAAAAGGAGTTCTGTGCAGTTTCAATGAGAGAACAGGATCCGAGGCCAAGTGAGCTCAGGAAACATTGGGTTAAACAAAGTGAAACTGGTTTACTGCCTGAAGGACTTGTCAGAGCCTTTACTACGCTGACCCACACTGGAAAACTCCAAAGAGAGACTCTAGCACACGGCACTTCCCTACATTCTTTTTAAAACCATAAAACACCTTGTTTTGCATATGGAGCATCTTGTGGGACTAATGTTTCCATCAGCACTCGCATGACGTGGTCATCAGACAGGGATGCTTGTTATTTCCTGAACAATGACTCATATTTTCCAGTAACTCAGACTTGGCGTGTTGCTCCTTGGCCTGGAAGGCCCTTTTTGTGGCAGATTGAACTACTGGCCCCAGCTCCTCACCCGTCTGTTTAGCCATATGGGATTTTGTAATTCCCCCACTAGAGGTAGTCTATATACCCGTCCCTGACTGTGGACTTGGACATAAATGGCTTTGGGAAACAGATGTGAGCCGAATTGACCCAGCAGAGGTTTGAGATGCACTTGTGCTGTTGTGGCTGGCTTCTCGTGCCTCTGCAGCACCATGAGAAGATCTTCCCCAGACTGAACAAATGTAGAACCAACCAAGCCCCAGGCAGGAGGGGCTATCTTGGCAGAGCTGCCCAGCCGAGCCAGCCTAGATCAACCAACCTCAGGCCAACCTGCAGACACATGAGTGAGTTTTGGAGGTGTGCAATGCAGCATTATTGTGACACTAGCTAATTACCAACCTTCACTTAAGGTCCATCTCCCCCAGGATTTTTCTGCTTTACCCCCCATACCCTCACACGTCTTTGATTGTGACTCCTCTCTTCTTCAAACCACTCAGACCACGCAGTCCTCTTACAGCTTTTAGCAAACCTCTGGTGTCTCCTCCTCACCCCATATTTGGCTGTACCCTGCTTGAAGACAGGAGTTACAACTTAGTCATCTCTGTGTCCTGTGGTGCCTACCGCCTTAAACTCAATAAATCTTGTTGAACTGAAGTTAAATTTAGTTTATTTCACAATTCTGCCTTTGCTCTCTGATAAGAAAGTATCGCTCCATGTCATGAGTGTAAAGAAAAGGAACAGAAAGCAGCCATAAAAGAACTGTTTAGTTTAGTCGATAACCTCCTTTGTTTATTACCATTGCTAGAAGATTCTGATAGCATGGTGGAAGCACTCAGGATTGAGGGCTGAAGATGGGCATTCTCCTGCAGGCTCCACCTCCATCACAGTAGTACCTTCATACAAATACCTCTTGCTGATTTTGGTAGGACTAAACTGTCAATACTGAAAAAATTTTAAAGGAAATAGGACAGTAAAATGGAAACAAAGTGAACACCTGGCCCAAGTAGCCATAACAGTAATGATCCTCGCTTCCTCTTACAGCACACAGGACAAATATCTGTGTTTTATTTTTATTTTAAAGGGGTAATTTGGAAGGTGGGACACTGGTTTTCCATAACGTCTGCTCTCTGAGGACACACCATAGTCTTGGGCCATTGTCTCAGTGGGGAATCATTCAGGAATGGAAACAGTTGTGAGGTCCCTCTGCTGCCCCAAAGGCAGGGGTCCCTTGTGCCTACAGCACTCCCCTCATCCTGGTCATCATGAAAGCAGTAAATTAGAGAAAGCTCTTAAAATGGAGACGGACAATGGACGGAAAAGAACTTCCGGCTAAGGAAGAGGCAATCAGCTAGCTGCATTCTGCTCCCATCTTGATATTTTATTTCATTTTTTTGAATACTGGCTCACCAGCCTCTGTGGGGTCAGTACTGAGTAAACACACTCACCTGGAAATGTGTTTCGGTTTAGCCACATCCAAGTAGATACCAGGGCCTGGGCCTGATGTGTGTTCAGTGATGGTCTGCTGACTGAGCTGCCTGCAGGGAATGTCAGGCTTCTGCTTGGAAATTTAAAGGGTTGCAGATAGGAGTCAGAGAGACCAAGGAGGCCAGCCCAGGGCTGCTCTGCTACCCCTACGTCCTGCCCTTCATGCTAGCGACAAGGCTGGGATCAGCACCATCAACAACAGAAATGTTTGGCAAAATACACTGACAACACAAACTCAGCACTGATGACACCAGAAGAGAAGTGAATGTTTAGCGCAGGAGTTGGCAAAACTTTCCTGTAAAGACCAGGATGTAAATATTTTAGGCTTTACAGACCAGGGGTTTTCTGTTGCAGTATCCAATACTGCCACTGTCCCTGGAAGCAGACAGAGGCTAGAATGTGAACAAGCACAGCTGTGTTCCAATAAAATGTTATTTATACAACAGGCGGCCGGTCCTAGTTGTCAACTCTTGTTTAGAAAGTCGCACTGAGCCAAACACACGTGGCAGCACAGAATGATGTAAGAGTCCCTCTGCTCGTGAGAATGAAGAATCCCTTCCCACAGGAAGCTCAAAGCACGGGCCTCCCGAGCTTTTGGCTTCCAAACAATTATATTTATTTTCGAAGTGTAAGTCTATAAATCTCTTATATTCTGTGGTTTTCCTCTGATCCTTTCACACGCGCCCGACACCATTCAAACATCTAGGAATGTCTCGTGGCAGTGTGGGTGGGACCCCGGGGCACCCAAATCAACCTCATGGTCTCACAGTGTGTGGGACCGAGACCCAGGTCACAACACCAGCTGGCCACAGAGCAGGATGGTGCACATTTGACCTCCACTGTGAGTCATCAACTCATGAGCAACGGCATTGTTAGAACCATGGTTATCGGCAACAGCAATATAATGAAAGGTGTGTGTGTGTGTGTGTGTGTGTGTGTGTGTGTCTTAAATTTCCCATCACATTATAGACTTCACAAGAGAAGGGTCATATCTTATGGCACTTCCTATTAAGTTCTTAAAATAAAGTGTTATAGAAATAGTACATGCTTGTAAAAACTAATGAAATGATTAAGAAGCACATAGAATAAAATAAGGTCCCCTTTCATCCACCCACATCTTTTCTCTGGCTTCTCCAGAAGTAACTACATGTTTTCCCTCAACATATTATTAGGAAATTTTTCAAATATACAGAAATAATAATTTTACAGTGGGTACCTGTATATGTAACTTCGATTCTGCAATTAACATCTCACCATGCTCTATCACGTATCTGTTCATCTATCCATGCCTCTATTCACTCATCAATCCATTTTTTTGGTATAAATTTCACAGTCAATTGCAGACACCAGCAATTTCAGTACTTCCTCCCAATACTTCAGTGTGCAAATCATTAGGGAGAGTTTAATATTTGTTTACATTTTTTGTCTTTTGATGTCAAAGTTAGATGTCAAAGTTGAAACGCTCATATCTTAAGTGTACATTGCAGGTTTTGACAAATACAAGATAAAGAACACAAACGTCACCCCAGAAAAAAGTGCCTATTCCCCTTCCCAGGGACCCAATTCTCTGATATTTTTCCACCACAGATTTATTTTTCTAGAGGTTTATTTAAATGGAATCTCTCTCTCTCTCTCTCCCCTCTCTCTCTCCCCCTCTCTCCTTCTCTTTCTTTTGTATAATATAGCACTTTTGGTTATCTCCTCCCCACCTCGGTGCACACACACACACACACACACACACACACGAATAAATAGGTCTGTCTATTCTCTTCTAACCAGGGGTCGTGCTCCACACACTGCTCAGACTTGCCGAGTTGCCAGTAGCTGACAGTCTGGAGCAGAATGTCTGGTTGGAAACCTTGACACAGAGCAATTTTGGGCAACTGATTAAACTTCTCCGTGCCCATGTCCTCTTCTGTAAAATGGGACCAATATGGCCAGTCCCAACTTCATAGGTTGCTGAGCGGCTCAAATGGCCAATGCCTGAGGCCCTGGAACAGGGCTGGCCCACACAGGACACCGCAGCGATCCCACTGTGCCCTGCCCGGGCCCTTTGGGTCCCTGTGAGTGGCTGTGCACCGTGTCCAGGTTCTGTGCACTTTGCTGCTAACATGGCACATCTGTGACCTTCTTCAGGGGCATGTCCCAAGGCCACAGAGCTCCTCACCAAATGCACAGAGAGCGAAGGTGCCTCTTTTCTATCCATATCATCATGTACCACACAGTGGAGACAATGGATGGACTCATCTATGCCTCCGCATGCATGTTTCACGGGAGTCTATATCCCCTAGGTGGGCAACAACTGACAGGCGTGGGAGTGTGGGGACACTCAGGGTAACTTATGCTCCACATGTCCCCTAGGGATCAGGCCAAGGCTGTGACATCAATGGCCCCCTTGCGTGGCCTCTGTCCCCTGGCCTGTCCTGAGAGCACTTGTGTAGTAAGTCCCTTGTCCACAACGCTGGCCTTACTGCTTCTGGGCATGTCCCCTAAGGTGGCACTCAGCACATTTTTGTCCTTACCTTCAGACTCAGCCGAATCCATGGGCTGGGGCCCGGCACGGCCTGCTCGCTGGGCGGGACGGTTCTGCTGCTCCTCCTCCTGGGCCCTCGCTAATGTTGGTAAAATGGAAGGGAGTGAGATTATCTCAAAGGTCCCATTAAAGGACGCGGTGAGTCAGGCGTGGTTTTCTCAGCGCTGCCTTGTGTGACTGTGGCTGTTTGCTGAAAATACAACCTCGTGGTGGGTATGGAATGCTAGGAAATAACCTTTAGAAACTGAGTGGTGGGTGGTGGGTGTGAGAAAGGGTGATGCACAGGAAGGCGACAAGTTAGAGATAAAAGGGGATGTCTGAGAGGAAAAGGAAAACCAGCGGGGGCTCTGAATCAACTGGAGGGAGGAGTGTGCTGCCCTGGGGCAGGGTGGGACAGGAGGGCAACACCGGGCGGAGGCCTCGTGTGTGTGTGTGTGTGTGTGTGTGTGTGTGTGTGTGTGCGCGCGCGCGCATGTGTGCGTGC